>CM068373.1:481607277-481919777 GCA_034769895.1 Magicicada septendecula
TATAGTCAGGTCGTGCAAAAGCTCAGGTCTGAACAATTTTCAACTTGTCAGATTTTGTCCAAGCGTCTTTTTCCCAACTTTGGCTCATTTCAATATTTTCGCCTATCTTCGCGAATTACGAAGTCTTTTTCACACTACACGATGTTCAATCGATCGCTAATTTTTATACTATATGTAAATTACACTTCTTTATTGTAACTAAAAAAAAAGCTATTAACTTTTTACGTATAGTAATTGCACTTTTCGTCAGATTGGCATGGTCTTTTAACCCTTTGTTTACCTTTAATGTCTATACACTTTGGTGTCTTTTGTTTTTACTATATCGTACATATTTTTCTTATAATTAAAATAAAACATAAAAACTAACCTACTTGAAAAGGGTTGTTACATTTCAGGAACGGACAGGCTTCACACACACAAACAAAATACGCGCGTACACAACGCTAGCGACAGGTGTGCCAGGAATGCGTGTCCATGCATGAATTCTGCGCTCCCTATTTTTAACTACGATACAGCTTATGCAATCTGAATCATGTTTATTAATCCATATTTATTTATTTTTATTATTTATTTAATTTATTTTGGCAATGCACAGTACCGTTAATGGTTACTGTATATTCTAATGAGAATATACAGAATATTTTTCCTCAGAATCTGCTGTCTAAACTAAGAAAAAGTCAACTTTCCGTTCACAATTTTGTTATTTAACGAATTCATACCGTCTACTTTAAATTCAGAGAAACCTCTAGTTTCATAAAAACATGCAATATATATTTATGCCGTCATCGTATAACAGCAGTATCTCTCTTTACAAAGTTATTTTAAGACCAGTGTCGGCATATGTTTGCTGTTGCGCGACGTTCGGTTATTTGTTACCTATACTACGTGAAGATACAATATCGTCTTATGAAGATACAAGTACCAATACAGGTATTAATAATATATACTGTGACGTAGCGAGGCGAAGATCTGCTCTCGGCGCTAGCCGAGACGTGACACCAGAAGGCGAGGCGACCCAATCAGGGACCAGCGGCCGAGACGTGACCATCTGACGTGGTCGAGGCGAGCCACACAGGGACCAGCGGCACTCTGATAGGTTCATGGCACACGACCTGTCAGAGCATAAAAAGAGCGCTGCTAGAAAAGTTTGGCGCCCGCCTCTGAACCAGAGGTAGCCTCGACACCACTGCCACCTCCGCAATTTCCGCGAGCAGGCATCACTAAATCCAAAAAACAAGGGGTAACCACACCGGATGCTCGGACCCGAGCTCCTGCCTGCCCACAGCCCAAGAAAAGTCCTGCTTCCCGGTACAATAAGTCCGACGAAGCGCAACAGCGTACTTTTCCTGCCGCTGATTCAAAACCGTCTGCCCCTGGTCCTGTGGCTTCCACCACGACCCGATCTGCCGTAAAAGCTGGTCGCTCTTACGCGGCCTCAGTTTCCAGGCAAACCGCCCAGTCCGTCATATCCGATGACGCACAGTTCGTCCGCGACTTTCTGTCTGGATACGACCTCAAGAAAGTCGCATCCACCTTCAGGTCCATCCGAGACCGCCTGGAAACTGCTGACCCAACTGAGAGATTCATGCTCTTGGTGGAAGCCTGCGAAGTAATAGGTCTTCTATGAACCGAGCCCTTAGACGAGATCTCTCGCTCGTAGCCTGGAATGCTAACAACATCGGTTCCAAGCATTCCGACCTTCTAGAATTCCTGGCTCGGTTAAAACCCGACGTACTTCTCCTCTCTGAAACCCACCTGACCCCGGCGAACCGGTTTCGATTACCAAATTACGTGGTCTATCGGGATGACCGAGTTGGCAGACGAGGAGGCGGCACGGCGATCGCGGTGAGGACCTCCATAGGTCATCATCGTGTCGCTCTGCCGCAGCTTACCAACCTAGAGGCCACCGCCATTGAGGTCCACGGAGCTCTTGGCGGCGTCCTCGTGGTTTCAGCATACAAGCCCCCACAAGCTGAACTCCTTGTCAGCGACCTGGACGTCATCTTCGATTCCCATCGAAGGGTAATTTTGGCCGGCGATCTGAATTGCAAGCATCGCGTTTGGAATAGTCTCCTGATTACTCCGAACGGGAGGCGCTTGCTCAGTTTTGTTGAATCGCGCCGGGCGATGGTGTTTGGTCCAGCGCAACCCACGTTGTTTCCGTCAAGGCCTAACGCGGCTCCCGTTGTTCTGGATATCGCAGTGACCCAAGGAGTTGTCTGTCCGGTCGAGGTATTCTCACTTACGGAGTTGACATCCGACCACAACCCTATCTTGGTACACGTCGCTACCCAGCACGCCTATGCACGTTCGGACCAGAAGAAGGTTATCGATTGGGATCGCTACGGCCCGGCCTAGTGCCGTCGATTGCCGCCAGCGGCCCCACTCGATTCCGTTCGCCTCCTAGACGAAGCAGTAGCGGGAATCGAAGAGGCAATCATCTCGGCTATAGGCGTGTCTTCACGTACGCGAGCTGGTTTCACGCCTGACTACCAACGCATCCCTGAGGAAGTCTCTCTTCTTGCTCGTGAGAGGAATTACTTCCGGAAACGTTGGCAGAGGACCCGTGATCCAGCCGATAAGGCAGCATACAATCGGCTCACCGGACGATTGCGTGGCAGTCTGAAGGCGTTCCGACGTAGCTGTTGGGAACTCGCTGTGGCCCGAACGGGGGATGTGGACCCGCAAAGTGACTTACCCGTACAGAATACCTACCGCATTGACGGGCCGGAGGCGACGACCTCCACTCCCCGCCATTGTTGAACCGTTCGGACGACTCCTGGGTCGCCCGGAAGAGAAGGCCGAGTACTTGGGCTTGTGTTTCGAGCGACAGTTCGCTCCCAACCCGCCCATGGACTGGGACTTCGACGAACAAGTCGAGATGGCTGTGGACGACTTTCTGTCTCTTCCGATCACAGCGGAGCCCGAACCCATCTCTTTGGAAGGGGTCTCAGATCGGCTCGCTGAACTTCAGCCAAGATAAGCTCCAGGCCCGGACGGTGTTTCGAACACCGCTCTACGACTTCTTCCCGAGCCTGGAGTTCAATTCTTGACTGATTTGTTAACGCGTGTCTCAGACTGGCCTACTTTCCCAAGAAATGGCGAAAGGCGACGGTTATCGTGATCCCGAAGCAGGGAAAGGATACCACCCGCTCGGAAAACCTCCGGCCTATCAGCCTACTCTCCGCTACGTCCAAGGTTTTTGAGCGCCTCGTGCAGCGTCGTGTACGAGAACATCTAACCAACTTAGACGTGTGGGGCATTCGACCACTCATCAACTGATGAGAATGGTGGAAAGCGTCACGGAAGCCGGGTGTCGGAGAGAATGGGCCGTTGGCTGTTTCTTAGATATTGAAAAAGCCTTCGACAGCGTATGGCATGATGGCCTATTATTCAAGCTTAGGGAAGTCCAGCTCCCGGACTGCTACCTCCAGCTGGTTGCTAGCTTTCTGACGGAGAGGACCTTCTGCGTGAGAGTTGGCGATTCAGTCTCTTCCGAGAGACGAATCACAGCCGGCGTCCCTCAAGGTAGTGTTCTAGGCCCCCTTCTGTTCCCGATCTACGTCAACGACGTGCCGAGACAGCCTGGAGTCCAGATGGCCCTCTTTGCTGACGACACGGCCGTATTTACGGCCGATCGTCATGTGGAAAGGGCCGTCCTACGACTGCAGCGCCAGCTCGACACGCTCGTGGACTGGACTGAGAATTGGAGAGTGCAACTCAACGCTACCAAGAGTGTAGCCGTCGAATTCTCGAAGCGACGGAAGAACCCTGTTAGGCAGCTACGTATCGGCAGAACGTACTTGCGCTGGTCCAAAGAGGTCAAGTACCTCGGATTACATCTTGGCCGTCGGCTCACGTGGCGTACCCACGCACAGACAGTTCTTAAGCGAGCATCCACTCGCCTGTGCGCACTGTTTCCACTCCTGATCAGCTCAGCCATGACCAGGAAATTGGGCAGGATGATCGTCTGCGCGTATCTGCTGCCGGTCATTACCTACGCCTGTCCGGTCTGGGGTTACCTCGCCGCAATGCATAAAAAGAAGTTGCAGAGCGTCCTCGATAGGGGTCTTCGGCTAGCGGCCAAAGTCCCCCGTCGCTTTTCATCTCGCCTTCTAAGGAGAGGACTTGGCGTCCGCTCCTTAGACGACACATTCAGGCGGCTTGCACGCAAATTTTATGCACGTGCGGCGAGGTTCCCAGGACATCCTCTAGTGACTGGGCTGGGAAGGTACCGTATACGTCCAGGTGATTCGTGGAAACGCCCTCGGTGTATACTGCGCTAGTGTAGGCTAGCACAACAGCCGAGAATCGGCCTGCTACAGAGCACACGCCCCACTTGGGCAGGGCCACGAGGCAGGAGCTCCAGAAGGTTGCTCGGAACTCAGATACCGAGCGGTTCGTCTCTGCGACGCACAACCGCAAAGCCCAGAGCGAAAAAAAAAAAAATTTTTGGCGCACTCCATTAGACGTCGTGAAACCGGCCGGAAGAAAAAGAAGAAGGAAGAATGGAGAGCAAAGAAGAAGCAGTGATGGACATCGACTGGGACAACAGCGTGCTCTACATACCGCTGCCGAAAGAAGAGGACCGCAGCACGCCCGGAACAGCGGACGCAGCCGCCGAACATCACAGCGCGGCTCGGGCAGCGTACGCAAATGATTTAGCGTACTCGACAAACGGTCCTTTTAAGGACCTCAAAAACGATAGTGTGTACGATTTGCGCCATTTGTCCTGTGACAATATATTCATGTTCGTAAGAAGTAGAAGAAAAATGTAAACGTGACAGAAAATCTACGTTACAGTACCAATAGTGTATAAAGACTAATGCCACGCGTTGGACAGTCAAATATAAAGAATTCTTACTTGGGGTGGTTAAACAAGTAATAAATTAATAATTAAAAATCACTTACTGCCAAAATGTTTCAATTTCCAGGGCGCCACCTCATATCTACAAGGATGTGGATATAAAGGATTCATTTGCCAAACACACAACAACAGTATTATGTCTAATGCTTATTTAATTAATTAAGTTGTAGCAAATTACAAATATAACACTCTGTATGGATATTTCCTTAAGTAGAATCACTTCTCTTATCTTAACAATGAGTAACTCTGAAATCGCGATTAATTAACATTTAATAATTTTCTAACACTTATAATTGTAAATTATAATCTACAATTATATTTGGCAAATTTAGATTACTGTTTTGATATGATTTTTAAGAATTTACTAATTGACGTTTTATTTCGCTTCAGTCGAATGCAGAGCACTGAGAGGCAGTTCTCAAGGTTAATTAATTATTAGTGTGAGTTCTTTGACTTGAATGAATTGAGTTTATTGACTTAACTCTAAAGTACCATTAGTTTGAGAGCGTTGATTATTCGTAGTTCATACTCTCGGTGACATCATGTGGTCCTCTGTGTTTAGTAGTTGCTGGTCTCCGTAGTCGTTGTAGATTACGTATCCCTTCGCGGTCACTGCACCTCACAATCACTGTTTAATTATTGAAGAATTCTCGAACTGTTCACTTTTCACGGCACTCGTATTGTGTTGAATATGAGTGTCCTAAAGTTCATGTATAATGTTTTTTAAAGTAGTTCTTTAGATTGCTGATTTTATGTCTAATGTCTCTGTGGTAGAATATGCACTGAGTCTCTCTGTTGATGTGTTCTGTATTATATAAAAGCTGCTGTAATGTTTATAGTTTCTTGTGAATTATTTGTAATTGTAGAATGTCTGTTAATTGAATTTGTCTTCACTTATTATTGTACTGTGTATCCGTATTCTCCGACACTTTGTTTAAATTACGGTGAAGTTAATTAATTGTAAAGTCTGTTTACATGTTGACTTCGCGTGATATTACTTTATACTAATAGTCTGTCGAACGCGATTAACTGTTCAACTCTCTTGCTATGAGTTTAGAATTTGGTGAGAATTATAACAACGAGTTTCGTACGATTTGTCGTATTCACTTCATTGTTCACTTTGAGAAATTGATTGTTACCGAGTTAAGATGACTCGTGTGATCACTTTTGTAGATGAGTACTAGACTGCTGTTTTTCTGTTCTGAGATCTACCAAGTAAACTCTCATCCCGCCTACCTCTGCTGAATCTTCCATCTGCTTGGATACTCTTATTGGTTCTTTAGCCAGTGTGACAAATTGTATATTCGTCATTGGTTTTCGAGTATCTCTGCTTTACACGTGATTATCTTGTCGAACTACCATTGGTCCTGATTGTTACTACAGCCGTTTTCTCTATTTACTAGGAATTTCATTCAAGCACTCCAGAATTCGTGAGTTTCACTTTCCCCTTGTAAATCAGGCGACATTTCTTTGTCTCTCGTGGCCGTCTCCTGGTGTCCAATTTCTGTTACGCTTTGACATAGATACAATACTGGTATTGTTCGATCTGCTGCACCATTGTTTATCTTCAAGTTGCACTCTGGCTTTGTTTTGAGTCTGGAACGAATCTTCCTTTGTAATCACGACTTTCGTCAAATTTCTACATTGCAATTGTTCTGGCCTCTAATGTTGTACCGTATCGAATTGACAAACTCTTTGCTTTCAGTCTGTGTCAACGTTTTAAAAAGGGTAGATTGGTTTATTGGGGGTTATGCCTTTCTTCCCTCAGACCAGCTCCTGATGCGAAATACAACGTCTCACATACATCTAGTAAGTGTCACTCTTTTTGTCAAACAATTAACTTTACAGCCGTAACACATCAAGCTGTATGTAGGTTACAATGCCAAAAGGACAGTCTTACAAACTTTCCCTTCACACACCCTTACATACGTCTTTGTCAAATATTACTTTACTTTATCCAATCCCCGCTCTCGGCAGTTCAGCCATTCGGCGGCGAGCCTCCCAGTACAGACAGGATAAAGTTCGCGTTTGCAGGTTCGCCAGTTCAGGACAGACAGGCAGGTGTTGTCCATCCATCATTCCTCCATTGCACAGCGGGCAGATGTTGGAAATCTTTGTCTTTGTCAAATATAACTGCTAGTACACATTATTTTTAGCTATTATTTACTACTTGTACAATCTTATAAATATTTTCAAAAATAAACGTTACAAGTGACAATATCGTATACGTGATCTTGAGACGGATGTGCGCGTTCACACATAAGAAGCAGCTTCGGTGCTGGGTTCATTGTAGCTGTCCGTCGTCCAGTTTCTCACGTCAATAAAGTAGCTCACTTGTGTTTAGGGTATAGTTAGTCACAATGAATAACCTCGCAACAATTAACTACTTTTGCAAGTAGTTTGAAAAATTTGTATTTTAAATAATTAAAAGTGTATCAGAATCAAAATCTAATTACTATTTAGAAATGTTAAACATTTTTGTAAAAGCTAAAAAGAACAAATAGAAGGAAAACACAATAGTCAATTACAGTTCGTTATTTATCATTATTTTTATATGGGTGTGTTAAATCTGAAAATGTAGTTTCAATACTTGTAATCTACAATACGTTAGTTTTAACTTTGGTCTTTTCAGTTTGTCACTATGAAAAGTAAGTTGTATAAATATAAGCTTATAACTTGTAACTATTCTTTTTGCAGAACAGAGTCGATTGTATTAAAAAAATGAAGAAAAACAAACAGCGGCGTAATAAATCTAGGTCAAGTCAACAACATTGTTTGACATACTTAATAAAGAATCCTCTCGGGGACATAGTGTGAAAAATTTAATGAGCTTCTCGGTGCAAAACTAAATTACATTTCTTTGCACCGTCGTATGACATTTCCGTTGCATGAAATGTGTATTATGCGCATTATCTTGATGTCTGCTATATTATTGGCATTGCCGTAATCATTTCCCAGAAGTAGAAACAAATATTTTGACGTAGAAACAAAAGAGTGAAGTACACTTTTCCTTGTTACGAATGAATTTATTTAATAGTGTAGTTTTGTGAGATTTATAATTTTAAAAATTATTATACTTAACATGTGTGGGTATCATGTTTACTAACTACCATGATACATATACAGTATATATGATACAGTAAACATGAGTGTACTGTTTATATTGCTTGGAAACTATCCAAATACAGTATTCAATAATGAGACACAAATAATAGTGAAATTTAAGAACGACATGTAGGCATTTTTTAGAAAATGCAAAAGTAATATGAGCCTGTAAATTATACTAACTAAAGTGTCGACAATTTTCACAAAATAATAGAATCAGTGATTAAGTTACAGTCAAATAATCTATTTTTTCCACTTTTACAAAGCAAGGTATCTATTTTGCAGTGTACAAAATTTTGTACAGGTGTCTTATACTGTATGTCGCATAAATACGAGAATATATATATAAGAATCTCGAACTTTATGTAAGCCTATGCGGTGTTGTAAATGAGCATAGAGAAATTAACATTGCCGAGACAAATATATGGACTGATGGTTTCTTAAAAAGTAATTAATCAAGCAATGGCGGAAATTTAAAAGTTCTTATTGACGTACTTTACAGATTAGTCGGTTAACCCACACAGAATTAACGAAGATTGACAATCTTGTAATGTTTTTTTTTTTATACAGTTGTTCGTCTTAAAAGTTCGTAAGAGTTTGTGTTTTCTATGATAACATTAAAATTGTGACTTCTCTTGTAGGCAGAATGAAGAACAAAATCCGAATCTGACATCCGAACCTTCAACAGCAGTGTGTAAGCCCTAAAGAATGTATTGTAAGTAGTAGTCCCTTAGAGTTGCTTCCGTGTTTGTTACCGGGTTCGAAAAGCAATGGGTATAATTCAGTATGATAAATTCATTATACTTGACGTCTCAGAGACCTATGAGGACAATCTTCTTCTAGTTTCACAGTCTCACACGATTTCAGAAATAATGGGATAATGAGATAACAGTTTACGACAACATCATTCGTTACTTGTTATGTTTGTTATACTTGACATATTGCCACCTATGACACCAGATAACGTAACAATTACGTTGGCTTTGGAAAGAAACGAAACTTCTTGTACACGTAAATATTACAGTCTTCAGCTCACAGTTTTCTGCAGTCAAATGAACAGTAAATTTTAACGTAATTGCGTGTTAACTTTACATTGACAATTGTTATACATCTTCTTTCTACTCATAACACTAATCCAGATATACTTACTTATATATATATATATATATATATATATACACGTGTCGCTTTTAATCATACAAGTATATTCTTATAATAATAACTGACTTTTAGTTTTTGTTTACGTGCTGAGTTAAAGTAATGATGGTAAATAAACTCTATTGAAATGTTACAATTAGAAAAACATTTTTATATCAATTGAGACTGGAATTTTGGTGCTCATAGTTTTAAATAAAATGTGAAAAGGAAATAATATGTATATTTCTTATAAGAAAGAGGAAGTGGTTCTACAAAGCTATGACAATAAATTCTAAATCATATGAGGCCACAGAGTCTAAATCTTAAAAGCAAAGGACGAAAACGTTTAAGTACACCGTTCAAGATAACCAAGTAGATATTTGTGATCATTTTGAAGTAATCGTAGATAGTTTTCTCCAGCAGTATTGTGAGAACTGAAAGTGGGGATGGAAAATTATGTCTCGAAGTTCCTTAAAATTGAAACGCAATTTCACTAATACTACAAAAATAAAATAATACGGCCTTAATAATAGTTCATTGATCAGGAGAAACGAAAAAACAGACGATAAAAAGTAGCATTTGAAGGGAGAATTATTTAAAAATCTATTATATTTAAAAAAATTATTACATTTAAAACTATTATATTTAAAAAATTATTATAAACAGCAAAATATTAAACGTGTTAGTAACATTGAACGCTTAACTGGGTTACTAAGGTACAAGATAACATTGTCCTCGTTCATAAACCGTATAATAATTCCTGGGAGTTGTTTGCTAGCAGCATTTACCCGCAACAATTCTAAACTTATTGTGGGACAAGTCAAAGATGACCTCATTTTCCAATACTTGTTCTGCTCTGTTAAATCGAAAATTATAAATACTACCCACTGAATCCTGGACAAGAAATAACGTTGAAGTTCTTCTCTAACAAATAGGCACTCTTGAATAAGTGTATTTCCTGCAGATTATGCGCTGCCTGTAAAACGATATTTTGTAGCACAAGCTGCAGAGCTAGTTTGGTTGAGCATTACGTACCTGCGATAGTTGGTAACACCGTATTTCACATATGCAGATCTGTAAATAATATTTGATGCAGCAATTACATAAGTTGTTTACTCACAACCGATAGTTTCAAATGCGAATATTGATTTATTTTGTCCTACATTTTAAATTATTATGGTAAATTTTAACCATTAGATCTATTACAACAGTATAAAGTTTACATGTTAATATTAGGTGGAAGATAAAAATAAATCTGAAGATCAGTAATATCTCAGACCAACAATGGCTTGAAAACTATAAGCAGCTGTAGACCCAGTATTAACTGGAAGAAACAACCTTTGCTGATATCAGCAATTGGGTGGATCCATTGGATAACAATAACAATGGATGAATTGTTAGCTGCGCTACACTACTGTAAAAATAGAAAAGCACCGGGCACTGATGGGCTGAACGTAGAGCTTATAAAGTGTGCACCAGCCTTGTTCCATGATCGTTTGCTGCAGTTCATTAATATCTATACTCGACTACTGGTCACGTCCTTGAGGACTGGTGGATTGCAAAGGTAGTTCCCATATTCAATAAAGGTGATAGTAACGACCGCAGGAAATACGGAAGAGTCAGCCTTCTTAATACTTTATATAAATTATATGCATCTATATTAAGAACACGGCTGAATGCAATAACGGAGACCATGGTTTTAGAGGCAAAGAACGTATTAAGAAAGGGAATTAATGTTTGGATTGTATATTAAAAAAGGTAGAGAGTATCAGCTGCCTACATACATAGCTTTCATCAAATTCGACAAGGCGTTTGAGAGAGTGAATAGAAGCAAAGTATGGACAAAAATGGCAAGGACAGGAATACACAACATATAATTATACCTATCCAGAGTCTTTATGTGTAGAATAAAATCTTAATTGAAGCAGAGAAACCGATAAGAGCCTCTTGAGTTGGTATGATCAATTGTGGAGTACGATAAGGGCGTCCATTATCACATTACCTTTTCTAATTTATATATTGACGATGTCATACCAAAACTGGCAGATGTGTCTTCCAGAGCATTTTATGATTGGTCACTCTACAATTGACACTTTGTTGTTTGCGGACGATCAGTCTATTCTGTCGGACTCGGAAAACAAGTTGCAACTGGGTATACATTTGTTAAGTGGAATCTGCAAAGACTCTGGATTGGAAATATCCACACTTAAGACCAAGATGATGGTTTTTCATGGAACTGATCCCGTACAGGCAAAAATTGTTATAGATAGTATTGTTTTAGAACAAGTTAGCAATGTTCTAACCTGGGCTACAGTGTGTCTTATAATACAAGCAAAAACGTTGTGAATAAGTTGCATAAATTTAACCTTATGTGCGGGCTCATTAGGCGAACTCTTAAGTCAGCAAGTAAAGGATCATGCCAAAAATTCTACAAGGCGATGGCTCTTTGAATTGGACTTTAACGAAAGAGAAGGCCAGTCGCATCAAAGCGCTTGAAATTAGATTTCTCAGACACGTGGCAGGGTATATTCTCCATAATCATAGAAGAAACGCAGATATACGGCAGGAACTGAATATTATGAGTATACTCGACAGGATTGCCCAGTATCGGCTGAATCGGTGGGAATATCTTTGCCGAATGGATGACTACCGCATCCCCAAACAACTATGGAACTATAAGCCGAGGTGACGGAGAGGTGTGGGACGTCCCGCTGGAGTCACCAGCTCTAATGCCGGAACAAACCATCCTTCGAATAATCCTTGAAGATTATGATGATGGTGGTGGTGGTGGTGATGATGATGATGGTGGTGGTGGTGGTGGTGAAAGTAAATTAGAAATAAGAAACCATTATTGAAACAATCCTACTATAAAACTGAGTCAACTTGAAAACTAAATATTTTGTCAAAATATTTCCTTCTTTGTAATAAATATTTGCTACAACCTATTAGCAATTCGTTATAGGTTGATTTCATAATATTCAAGTTTGACATTACTTTTGTATAAGAATAAAAGTAGGCTACTGTTTTTGAAAGCAATTTCAATTTCATGACATATTAAATTTAAATTGAAAAAAATTCTAATTTCAAACTTTCATGTTTTGATCATTCAAATCTAATCAATTTTCTGTATAAAATTGTAGATTATATACCAGATATCATTGCCATATCGTTGACATTAAGCAGATTTCGGTCGTCATAAATAATGGTGATGAAACACAGAACACTGGTTATGGTACGCTTTATCTTGTTCTGGAAGTAAGTGCGCATTTTAGTACATGGTATCGTTAGCATTTCAAATAATAATCCTGGCTACTGAAAACATCACAATTTACGTAGATGGGAACGTTTGTCTAGAAATAGTGCTGTCAGTAACACCTAAGAGAAAAAGGTGATGAACTTGCGAATAATAGTTTACTACGCTCTGTAGCTTCTAGACAGAAGGAGGAGAAAGAGAGACTCGAAAGTGTTACTTTTCCAAAGACAATTTAATCAAAACAATATTGTGATAGAACTGTAAACATTGAAACGAATACATCAGGAAAATAAATATAGAAGACGTACTATATATGACTTGTGCGTGTGCGCGCCCACCTGATTCTGTGTATTCTGAAATAACAAGTTTACAAATAACATTTTGTAAATGTGTTGATAAAATTGAGAAATTCAAAGTAGGCCTACTATATGTAACATGTCTGCTACAACGGTATCCAATTCATTTGTACAAATTGACAAACTAATTTTTTCAATCCATCTTGTGCCTACATATCCATCTATTTGTCTACATATGATGCGTTTCAAAGCATATATGCTTTATCATCAGATCATAAAACATCTTTCGTAAAAGGTCGTTATTAGTTAAGAATACAATGTCATTATGCACTGTATATGCGTCAGAAGGTAAGCACATATTCACGTTTGGTCGATCACTCACCAAATGTAGTTTGTATGTAAAATGTTACACTACAGGGTGAAACGCTGCCCCAAAATATTTTTACAAAATTTTTTTTAAATTTATTTATTTTTATTATTTATTTTTGGGGGGGGGTTACTTTATATTATAAACTAGACGCGTGGCCAAGATGGAAGTAAAATGCGCTGAGCCCATCGTGACCGGTCTTGCAAAGAAACACTTGTTAAACAGCAACAACATTTTTATTAGTGCATTACTTGATTTTAAACACATATTTGTTTTACAAACTGCCATTCTTTTCGTCTTAGATCTTAAAGCGAAATTTCAACCAATTTCCTTTTATAAACCAAGGTGGTTGGCTTGCACTAATAACATCTCAGAATATCTGACAAATAAATTACAACATTATATTATAATAACCAGACACGGGTTATTTCATGTTTCAATCAACAGAGGATTTTCATTTACGTTAAAAACGGTTGGGAATTTAATCAGCAATGAAATTATTAAAAGTACATGATAGTGAGTGCAAGTTATGCGTAGATGACGGTTAAAATTTTGAAAAATAATTTCCTAAATGTATTCAACTGCTTCCATCTATCTGCCGCCAGCACTTGGAATTAGTAATACGAATAACAAGCAACGATAAGATCATTGACTGTGGTCACTTCTATGCAGACATACAGAAGAAATTTTTTTTTTTATTTAAAGTTATAATCAAAAATATTACCAAATCAATTTCAAACTATTAATCAAAAGAAGTTTCGATTTAGACTAATTCGATATAGTAAAATGGTTAATCCATAAAATCACAAGTCATGTGACAGGTAGATGCAAGTTCTTCATTGTCTGCATATTGCAATATTTAAGTATAATTATTTTTTAAATAAATTTCAATTTGCTTCCTTTTGCAGGAATTAAAAGAAAATATCTACATTGTAACAATCGTAACCTTCAACACCATGAATAATTAATATACTAAATAATTATAACATTTTCATAATAACAGTAATCACTATGAGCACAATTTAGCATGTCTGCACAAAACATGTTCCAGGCAATCTTAACTCTGAGGTATGAGTCTATTTTATTTAACTGAATTTTTTTTGTTGGTTACGTGATAACCGGCGGAGTACTGTGTGTGTGATGAATAAAAGGAAACTTCCCACCTGATCTCTGAGAACACATACAATGAGATTCCTGGCATGCAAGTCTGAGTGTGGATGATGGTCTAGCGTGGCGTGACGGCGTTGGGGGTCCTTCCGCACTGTTCTGCGGATGGGGGAAGATGTAATCTTCCCACCCCGGCGACCCCTTTCACCTCCCGACTATCCGGGGAACCCTGAAGCTCTTTATAAAATTACAGACTCATAGTAGATGTTAACAACAGTACGCCGCCACGATCCGCTCCGTACCAGTGTTGGAAGAGAAAGAGACGAGAATTATTGCTGCGTAAAATTACAAAACGCAGATACACGGCTGAATAGATTTCGTTGTCAGAGAACTGGCAGCGCGGCCAACCGAATGACGTCACAGATCAAGGTCACGGCGACTGACTAGATCTCGCTGTCGCTAGCGGGCAGCCTAACATGTAGCGATAACGCACTGGACGTACCAAATTACATTTAAAACTTGCCGTGGAGTTTACTTTTACTTCCATATTCCTTAAGGAATGGAAGTATGGTGATGGCAAAAAAAATCGTGTTCGAGATTATTGCAGATTCTGATTCTACTACACTCAAAACATGAAAAAAAGTCGTTTTCCGAAAAGTGTCTGTGTGTGTGTCTGTCTGTCTGTGTGTCTGTGTGTCTGTCTGTAGATTTTTTTTCTATGGCAAACGATAACTGCCGCAAATTCAAACAGAATCAAATAATTTTTTTGCATACAGCCCTGATTTGTAGAGTACTCACGACCTATTGTTTTTGGTGAAGATCGGTTGAGGGAAAGGGGTTGTTTACCTGCAACGGTTTTTTTTTATCAAGGGAAATTTTTTTATTTGGCAAACGATAACAGCCGCAAATTCAAACAGAATCAAATAATGTTTCGTATTCAGCCCTGAATTGTAGAGTTCTCAAGACCTATGGTTTTTGGTGAAGATCGGTTAAGGGAAAGGGGTAGTTTACCTGTAACGTTTTATGTTTTAACAAGGGTATTTCCTATGGCAAACGATAACAGCCGCAAATTCAAACAGAATCAAAAGATTATTTGTATACAGCCCTAAATTGCAGAGTTCTCAAGACCTATTGTTTTTGGTGAAGATCGGTTAAGGGAAAGGGGTAGTTTACCTTCAACGTTTTTTTAACAAGGGTATTTTCTATGGCAAACGATAACAGCCGCAAATTCAAACAGAATCAAATAATGTTTCGCATACAGCCCTGATTTGTAGAGTACTCAAGATCTGTTGTTTTTGATGAAGATCGGTTAAGGGGAAGGGGTAGTTTACCTGCAACGTTTTTTTATCAAGCGTATTTTCTATGACGAACGGTAACAGCCGCAAATTCAAACAGAATCAAATAATTGTTTGCATACGTCCCTGAATTTTAGAGGTCTCAATGACTTTCGATTTTGGTGAAGATCGGTTAAGGGGAAGGGGTAGTTTACCTGCAACCTTTTACGTTTTAACAAGAGTAAAGTACTTGAAAATTTATTTAAACTTTTTGAAACAATGGTAATTGTTAAAAATAAAATAATTTTGTTGCCTGGCAATAAAATTATAATTTTTTCATTTTAATGTAATATAATATTTTTCATTTAATACAGCAATAAAAAGGCAGGTAAGACACAGCCTGGCTGTTTGGCTAAAAATGATTTAAAATATAAATCTTAGAATATGGAAGTCATGTATGGTTCTCCATACCGATATTTAATATTGCCACGGCACAAGGGTACCAACTTATACAATTGACGACACTAATAGCTTACACATTATTCATTTATGTATATTTATATTCATACTATTTAGACTTGATTGGAGTTATTTTTATAAATACTGTACTATCAACGTTCTTCCTTTAATATTCTTTTTTTTATTCACTTATTCCTGCAGTAACAAAATTATATATATATATTTACATATTTATAAATGTCTTCTAATTGTCCCCTTCCACCTGATACTATATCACATACTAGGTATTGAAAGTGAAATGTGTGCTCCAGCACTTTATTGGGGTTTTTTTTTGTATCTGCCATCTAAGGACTACATGTCAATTTAATTTGTTTATCATTTGTTCTTTTCTTTTTGTCCAATATTCTTTCAACTTTTCACTGTGTCTCTTCTTAATGTCATCAGTCCACTTAGAACCTGCGTTTTTATCTCTACTAGCCTGGACTCCTTCCATTTTTAACACTTTTCCCCGGAAAAATTCTCTTTGACTTGCTTTTTCTGCGTGCATATTATTTTTTCCTAAATTGTTTTGGACTTCTTTAACGGAACTTCATGTTGACGTCTTCCCCCACAGATATTTGAAGATCTGCTTTGTTAACCTATTGTCGTCTATACTATATAAATGTCCAAAAAATAATAGTCTTCTTTTTCTCATTGTTTCTGTTATATTTTCTATACTTTGATATATGTCATCATTACTTCTTAATTTCCAACCTTCTGAAGTTTTTGTGGGCCTAATAATTTTTTAATAATTCGTCTTTCCAATATTTCTAGTTTGTCTAAATTATAATTCAATGCTAGACATTCACTTGCATATAGGCATTCTGGCTTCACTTCTGTACTGTAATGCCTTATTTTTGCATTTTTTCACATTTTATTGTAAATATCTTCAGTTATACAATATGCCCTTCCCATCTTATGAATCCTTTCTTCTATAGCAGACTTTTATAAACCGTTCTCTTGAATTATTTCTCCTAAATACTTAAATTTTCGAACCCTATATCAAATTCAACCAATATCTGTTACCAGGAATTTTGGGGCATTTTTAATGTTGCTGAGAAATTTGTTTTTTTTCTGCAGAAATTCTTAAGCCTGTTCTACTGGCTATGTCCTCTAAAAAATTAACTTGTGTTACTGCAGATGTCAGACGTTCAGAAAGTATAGCAAAGTCATCTGCGAATGCCAAACACTTTATTTCAATACGTTTGTTCCTTCTTCCCAACATGATTGGTGATATTTTGCATTTCTTTAATTTTTCATTCCAAATTCTCACTACGTTTTTGAGGACACATTTGAAAAGAATTGGGGATAAACCAATTCACCCTGCCTTAAACCTTTATTTATTTTGAACGGTTGAGATTTTTCTCCCATGAATTTTATTTTTAAGACTGTGTCCGTAAGGGTTTCACGGATTAGATTTTCCAATTTAGATTTAACAAAAAACAATCAGATTATTTTATCTATAGTTTCTCTATCAACAGAATCAAAGGTTTTTTTGAAATCAATAAATGTTACTACACTCTCCTTTGAATTCAGTAGCCTGTGACGGATTATTGACTTCAGAGTGAATATTTGTCCTGGACAGGATCTGCCCTTCCTAAAGCCACCGTGATATTCACCCAAATGGCTATCCAATTTATTGTTTATTTTATTTTATCGTTTTTTATGAAGAGGTTTGTTATTGCTATATTTGTCTAACACTGGACGTAGGAAAAGAACCAGGACAAATTTTATTTTTGAACGCAAAGTACATCCCGTCGTCAATAAATGAATTTGTTTTGAATACGTGTATTACAGTCTCTAACGGCTCTAAAATACAAATATTTTGGTATTCTTTCAAACGCTCAAATAAATCAATTTGCTAAATATTACTTTGATATCTTATTATGTGCGACACCTGCAACACTTCAAGTTAACAAAGTTTAACAATTAATAAATTAAAGAACTTGTTTTCAAATACTTGTAGTTTTGGCTTAGAAAATTTTTAAAAATATTGTAACAAAGAAAATTAAAATTCACTATTTAAGGCAACAGCTATTATTGTAACGTCAGTTGACGACAAACTAATGGAAAGCGATTTTCAAAGCTGACATGTTCTTGCTGTCAGCACGTTAACGAACCTGCAGTCGTTTTGTCAACGTAATTGACGTTTATTTTAAAGCTCCGCAAAAATGACAAACGCAATCGCCTTCAGCAAACACAGGCTACACAAAACATCTGCCGCTGTTGTTAGTTAAACTGTTTTTTACTTTTCTTAATATTAGACGAAATCATTTTAGCTTGTTCGGTTATTAAATATTGATGACACCTTTTCAACTCTATTTATACTTTTACGTCACACGTGAGGATTTCATCTTTGTTCACATCACTTGAAAACAATATGCCACTAAGGTATGTGTCTACATTTTTAGGAAAGACTAAGAATATAAATTACTGGTTTTCCGTCTTACGTTTCAATAAAACCAGTTTCAATACTGCATATGTTTCAATAAAAAATTTAAAGCTTGCTAGTTATGATTTAAGGACACCTTTTAGGTACAGTATTTCTTCAATGAAATAAACTTGGAAGGAAGGAAAATGCAATCTTCCTCCCACTTATCGATAAGTATTTGTAAAAACGTATTGAACCTTGTTAGAATATACTGCGTACGCAGTGTCCATTTGTTAATACTACCTAATCCTATAATACTTTTCAGTAAACGGAGAATAACATAGGTTTACCAAATAATTTCATTAATTATTAAAAACTTTTGACCCGACTTTAAGATTTCTTTCATTTCCTGCTCTAGGGTTAATCACGATCCTTCTTTAAAATTTTCATCTGATTGTAGATCATCGTAAAGGTAATTCAGAATAGAGCACATTACTGTATTTCCTAACAACTTTTTATTTCAGAAGAATTGTTAAGCGTTCCAGAAGTGTGTGATGGGGAGTCCCGGTGATCTGGGTATGTTGCTGCCGCTCGTTCTGTGTGCTGTGACGCGCGCCCGCGATCCGAATTCGTACGCATCACGATCTCTTTGTAAAACATCGTATATTGTTAATGTGTTTTTCGTTTTGTTAGTAACAAAATAAATAAATGTAAGTTTTTATATAGTAATTTTTAAAAGTGAAGACGGATTATAAACAGTTAAACGCCTTTTCTTTAACAGTTAAACGAATTCTTAAACATTGTAAACAAATTAAACACTTCGTTGTAAACAAGCATAAACGTGTAACACGTTCTTTAATAAACAAAGCTTTTTCAATTACGTGAATCTAATTTCACCTGCCTTATTAAACAAGAATTGCTAAAATCATGTGTTGCACCTGTGAGTGAAACCTTAATTATAGATGTTCTGTGAACTGAGCTTACAAGAAGATTAAATTCAGTAATTTGTATAAGCATTATGTATGAATGTTTACCATGCAATGGAATAGTCAGAGCTAATGGGCGAAAGCTAAATAACGTGGAAGCGGCAGTAAGGGGAAATCTATACAGTAAATAATGATTGTTCCGTGTATCAGGTGTTCATAATTGTTGTATATATTAACCTAACTTTAGCAAATTTATGGTAAAATATATGGGTACGTTGAAGTTTGAGTCCACGTAGTGAGGCATAACATTGTTCAGCACTTGCTGAAAAAGTAAAATAAAGTTGTTCTAATAAAAACTGTGTGAATAATGAATAAAAGCTATTCCTGCCCTACAAATAATATAAGAAAAACACAATAAATCAAATTACATAACATAGTGAGTCTCATATTCTGTAATATAGTAGACATGAAAAACTGGAAGTTAGACCATTCGTAATATGCGCTAGTTAACAAACAGGGTCATGTACGTTTTAGTCTGGTGTAGGAAACAGTGCCACTTTGAATAGTTGGCATTATAAATTTAGTAGGAACACCATTATAAATTATTATTAAGTATGTAACTTAATTATTGATGTAACAAAAGTATCCACTCGATTGTAAGTGAAAAAATATTTAACAAACTAAAAATTAAGTAAAGCTTATTAATCGGCTGCGCACTTCATAAAGTGATAATCCAGAAACTTAAAAACTGTAACGTTGGTCAGTCGACATTCCTGTTCCAACGAAACACAGACAGTTGTTGTACATGTTAATAATATATTAATAATTTGATCTGAGACACACTTTTATTAAATATTTTACTAGTCAACTAAAAAAATGTTTTTCACTCGACCAACACTATTGTATATTTAAAGACACTTAAGTCTTGTAATTGCTGTATATAAACGATCGCTTAATATTTCTTTACTTGCTGACATAAGGGTTTGCCTAATGGTCCCGCATATAAAATTGAACTTATGCAACTTATTCACAACGTCGTTGCATGCATTATAAGGCATACTGTAGCCTAGGTATTCAAAATTGCTAACTTGTTCCAGGAAAGTACCATCTATAACAATTTTTGCCCGTATGAGATCAGTTCCACGAAACGCCATCACCTTGGTCTTACGTGTGGACATCTGCAATCCAGAGTCTTTGCAGATTCGATTTAACAAAAAGCTAACTTATGTTTTGCAAATTAAGGTCTTTAGTGTTTACGTCTTCCTACCTACTGTATTGTTACGTAATGCGGAAAAGTGACGATTTACACAGTGAGGTTTGAAGTATTGTGGCGAAGTATTATGTGTTTTATAATTGTGCAGTACTCTATTAGTGGACACTTTTATTCCGTGTAAAAAACTGTATTTCATTTATCTTGTTAATTACAAACTGTTTAATTGTGATAAGTTAAGCTGGCGATTAGTGACTTAATTGGTGTCTTGTATTTTGTTTTCCACTGTACCATATGACGAACAGTTAGACCATCGTAACAGTATAATATAGTTTACCATAGACAGTCTGCTACTGATTTGAAATCTGGCATACTCTAAAATGTCGTTGTGTATGTATGTTCTATTATAGGTTCTGAAGTAATTCCTTAAGGTGTCCGTAGTCTGTTACATTATTTGGAACAATAGTCTACCATAATTAAGCATCGCCTCAGAGTCGAATTCCTTTTGTTCAGATAACTTTGTTCAAGTATATTTGTTATATAAAGCAAATAATATGCTATTAAAATATTAACAATAAACTTTCAATTGTAAATAATAAATAGTATAATATTATGCTCGTGTATAATCTTCAATGGCTTAGGATAATTTAATTTTTCAAATTTGATACTCATGTCACACAACCAAGCAATTTGAATAGTCCAATAATTGTCTTTTTCTATATAAGTGTTTTATGTTTTGATGTTTATATGTTATTCTTGTGTGATACGCTTAAAATGTATAATACGTTTCAGTGTAGCATCTTAAAAAAGGGAATTGTAATGTCATTTTTTTGTTTTTAAATGTTAACTAATATCACGTAAAGTACTGGAGAGGCTGGGATATGCCCATTAGGACCCATAACGCTGATGAAGGGAAACTTCAAAACGCACCACCTCGTGGTGGGGGATGGGCACCTTATGGAAGCTAACGGGGCTCTGGAGACCGAGTGTCAGCCGGTATAAGCTGTCCACTTCTGCCAAGAGCCAACGGCCTCTTTTGGCTACGGATGAGCGGTTAGAGTACACAGCACTCTCGTGTCCTTGGAATGGGAAACCGTTCCTAAAGATGACAGTGTGTGATCCATATCGGGTGGCTGTTGATCTCTTTGTTATTAGGGGATTATAATAGTGACCCCATGTCTGGTGTAACAATGATAAATTTCTCAACGGTTTGCATTTGAACACTAGCGAAAGAGGCATTGTAATATATCTATATTATCTTTAAGGAGACCTACGCCTCTGTTCAACAGTCCGTGAAGGATCAAGGCATACCGCGCGGCTTTTGTGTTTAGTGGGACGGTTACAATGTTTCGCCAGCCGCTAGTTATGGTGAATATGGACCTACTATTCGTAGACTATTGCACAGCTTTTGACAAAGTGCCAAAGTCGATACTGTAGAGGGTTTTACAAAATAGACGCTATTTTTCCATTACATTTAACATAAGTGATGAAGAGCATGTATCTAGGGGACCAGGATACAAATAAACCTCATCAAAATAATTGGAGGCTTGAGACAAGTTTGCCCTTTATCAACGGCTCTTTTTAACCTGTTTATGGATGAAGTTATTAGGATTCGGCCTAACAGTGTAAATGGAGGAATCACAGTTACGGGAAAAATGCTTAAGAGTCTGTTGTTTGCAGATGATTAGATTTTATTGGCGACAAATAAAGATGACCTGAAAGGATGCTACGCTCCTTAAATAACATTACGACAGAATTCAATATAGAAATATCTTACAAAAAATAAAATGTATGGTTTTTAAAGGAAGATGATCAGTTAGATATACAATTTTTTTGATAGTAAAATTATAGAACAAGTCTCAGAATTTAACTATTTAGGCTGTAAGCTGTCATAAAAAAAGAAAGACGATACTAATGGTAAAATTCATAAATTGAACAAGATAACAGGAATTTCCCCGACGTGCTCTAAAACGCAAGCAAGAAAAAAGTTCATAATAAAATTATACAAATCCATGGCACGTTTCTTACTTATGACTTAGAAACGTGAACAATGTACGGTAGACGAATATAAGGAAGTCAGGCTACGGAAAGAAATTTTTGCGTTCCGTAGGTGAGTACACAAAATTAGATATGAAAGGAACAACCAGATAAGAGATTAACTGAAAGTTGAAAAAGTAAATGGAATCATCAATATGTATAGAGTAAGCTGGAAGCAACACATTTGCAGAATGGGTAGTGATAGATTTCCTAAGTTAGCCTTATGGTATCAGCTGAAAGGGAAGACCCAAGGATAGATGGTCCGACCAGTTTCGAGCCGGAACAGAGTACGTAGAAAATCTAAGGCGTGAAGAAGAAGAAATTTTAATTTAGTTTTTATAATAATTAATAAATATATAATATGTTAATTCTACATTTAATTAGTAATTTTATGCTATCAATTTCTTACTTGTCTACATTAACAATAAAAGTTTATTGTGCAAGAATTATGCTTAACGCAACAATCAGATAAAATCCAACGACCTAGCTGGTGGTTTAGACAATACAGCTGCGTTGGGTATTAACACAGAATTGTAGGCATACTAATATTAAATGAATTGTAACATTGTGTGTGTGTTGTTTGTATGGGGCTGTAATGTATAAGGTTTCGAATTTCCCTAATATATTTTGTATATTCTGATGATGACGTTTTAAAATATTGTGAAAGCATTTTAAATTATATTAAAACAATATTTTTGTATAAAAATAACAAATACTTTTATTATAAATAATAAGTAGGTTCTGTACATTTATTTTAAAATTTTAGGGAGTTGCGTTGCCTGCTCATATTTGCCTACAAGACAATCTACAAGACATGAATTATATTATATATATGTATATATATATATAAAACATATATTATATAATTATATCATAATAAATTATTATATAATAAATTATATATATATAAAATATTATATGCCTATAATATATTTATTATATTAAAGTATATACTAAAATCATAATAAAAGTTCAAGTTTTAAAGCTATTATTATTCTAATATTAATAAATGTTTTTAAGTTTTAAGATAAAAAATTACAATTCCGCTTAGTTAGTACTAACAAAACAAAAGCAAAACAAAAAATACTGAAGTCCAGTGGCGTTTGTAACTGAACAACGAATTATGAACAATCGCCGGCAAACAACAGTCTACGGGAATACGTTATTCATTGTGCTATTCACGGTGACCTTTTAATAATTCAGCGTAATTGTCCACAGCTTTGAAGAAGTCAGCCTTTGTTTTCACGAGCACTGCAGTTCAAATAATTTATTCCTGCCTGCAGTCATAACTGGTTTCTCTCCTGTATCCACATCCACATAGTCTCTGCTATTTTACCGCATAATTTCCTCCTAAAATAAGTCAAGCCAATATAAACTTAATATATAGTACTTTTTGTTTGAGCCACTGTGATCTACGTTTAGTTCAACTAGATCCTCTCTTCTTCTCATCTCTCTTTCTCTTCTCCCATATCTTCTTCGTTTATGATAGATGTTTGACCATCCTTTCGTCAGTCCAGATGGCACCTGTCCTTTCCTTGGTTTTTTCCTAAAAACCTTGGACATTTTTTAATTTCTTTTTGAGTGACAAGCATTCCTCAATGTTTTATTGAGTAATCTGGTGTTCTTCTATGTCTTTTTCTGTTCCTTTGAACCACGTATTGGACATTTTGATCTTTTTGAAAGAGTAAAAAATTTTCCCTGTTTGTCTGTAAGGATTCATTCTTTGAACATATCCATAGAAAGTAATTCTTCTTTTTCTAATTGAATTAATTAAATAACTGTACAGTTATTGTTAATATTTTTGTGCCTCTGATAAGAACACAGCTACAATTTCATAGGAAAAAAGTTGTTGAACTTTAGACTTTCTTACTTCATGGACGCACTTCAAAAAACTTTTATTTAATTGAACTTTAGTTTAATTACTCTACTATTAAAAGACTGAATTCAAACATACCAAAAATTATTGTACAAAATGTAGGCAGGCGTCTATAGGATTTACGTAGTAAACAAAATACTGGTTAATGCTGACATTTTTTATGTTGCTTTGTAAGAAATTACTGCATCATTTTTTTTTAATCCGAGTTGGATACATCAAGGGTTCTCCTTCCTCGATGTACTATAGACTATCTCTTATCGACACTACGACTATTGCTTCTTAATTGTTAAAAGAATCTAAGCCCAAACGTTGGGGTAAAGTTTGAACAATATCCCTCATATCACCAGACAATTAGCAATGTTATACGAGCGATATCGTACCTCAAATAAGTATAATGTATCTCTATTAATTAAATTAATAAAAAAAAAATATATATATATATATAACTATTCTAATTACTTTATTTAGTTGTTATATTCTTACTAGTATGGATCCATTCGAATCCATAGGCGCAACAGCAACAGAACAAGTGATTTTGCTGAACTTTGGGTGCTTTTGCTTATAATTCGGGTTAGTATAAGCTTCCACCTATTGGTTAAGTAGTTACAGTATGCGTATGACGTACCGTTTACGTCTCTAGAACTGGGAAATTAATACAAGTCACGCAGCTTCTATAGCAATTCTCTCTTCTACACCAGATGTTTTTGTTGACGTTGTTTATACAACTACAAATATTATGTATGAGAACAAGTTATTTTTTAACAACTGTGTAGTCTACGTCAAATATTTTTAACATATCGATTCTTGGATATTAGGTATTTTAGGAATTTGTTTATTCAGTTAACCCTGCAACAAACAAAATCTTTGCAGCTGTGTGAACTTGCACCTTTCCACTTATAACTATTCACAGTTTACGCTTTACACTCTATCACTGTAGAATACTACATAACGATACTCAACTGACAACTAGTAATAGCACTCTATTCATGTTTTACGTACCGAGTCACTTTATGGTTAATATAATTAAATTACCTTATTCGGTCCACCTTAGTGACACTAAATAAATATTCCTTTAAAAAATAAATCAGGAGTCTATAAAATAAAATGCGATAATTGTGCAGCATTCTACATCGGCCAATCCGGCAGAGATTTTTATACAAGATTTTTAGAGCATATTCCTAAAACAAATAATAATAATTCCAGTTTTGCACAACATTTAATAACAAAAGGTCATAATTATACTAGTTTCGAAAACAATTTCGTAGCGTTACATACTTGCAAGAAGGGTAAATTAATGGATAGCCTAGAGGAGTCGAAATATATAAAGCTACAAAAAACGCAACAACCAAAAATAATATATTAAATGATCAAATGAACTTCGGATCTAATAACCTGTTTGACACTGCTATACGGTTGAATGATAATTATAGCCAGTCGTAAGGAAATCGCGGTACAGCGTGCATGCATGCGAGCGCTCCGAGCGATTCAGTTGTTACGTTTTGTATATTTTATTTAAAAGATTTTAAACATTTTAAATTATGACATAACCACAAAATGTGGTATACATTTACGTTTTGATTGATATTGTGTATCTGAAGATGGGATTTCATCCCGAAACGCGTCATTGAACGAAAGAAGCTAGTGTCACTAAGGTGGACCGAATAAGGTAATTTAATTATATTAATAGTAATAGCACGTTTATCACTTAGATTTGCTATAAGTTTACACATTTCACAACTAGTACTGGCCGACTGCTTCCGAATCTTTACTTTTTTATATATTGGAGTTGTACCTCATAAGATTGCCCAATAGCAATTTACTATCTTCTGGTAGGTGGAAAAAGTCTAGACCTTTCGAAGTTGTGTCGTTATTCGACCTTGAAAACAAACCGTACGAACCGTATTGCATACATACGACGATGGTTGCCTATTTCATAGACACAGTGGGCACTTTAAATTAGTTACTGTATTCGACTATCTGTCAATACTTGTACTGTATAATATTGAAAAATTTGAGAATTTTAAACATGGCTTAATTATTAATTACACACTCACCTTCACCTCCCATCACATAATATATACACTGCACTGCACCGTTACAAATAACATTTTGATGGATACGATTCTGTGTTCATATCCTGCGTAACAGCACTGTGTAAACCACCGGCTAGGTTGTACGACTCTTGTGTTCGTGCGTTAAGTATAATTTTTGCACAATAAACTTATTTTTATAGAGGAGTGAGACGTTGATGGTATGAAATAAGAAATTAAAAAATTTTAAAAACAATAAACCATTGATTTGTCAATTAATAGGTTAAAAAGTTAATTTAGTATTAAAAATGTGAATTAAGAATATTTTTTTTTATAAGAATATACAATGACAACATAATTATATCTTTTATATGCACAACATATTAATAGCATATAAACATCAAAATATAAAACATACATGAAAAAGAAATTATAAAATTTTTAAATTGCCTACGTCTTTGACAAGAGACTCAACTTTGAATAATTGTGAAAATTCTGAATCGCAGAAAATAATTTACGAAAGTAGTATTACGTTTATCAAATGATTCAAAGTTTATTATTAAAATTTTCTAAAATAGTATTTACTTAAAGTAAAATATTTATTATTTATAAAAGAGCACTGATTTTTTTAAATTAACTATAAAATTTATTTTCATTAAAATTCCTTGTATCTATTTTACTTTGACTGTTTACACTAATTACATTTATGTATTGATTTTACTTTGTCAGCTCATACTTCCCTTTTTTATGAATTCTTTATTTGTTAGAAAAAAAATTGTTCTTTTGCCACCTGTACCGTTTCGAAATTTTTATTGCGCGCACAAGCGTGTGAGTGTGTGTGTGTGTGTGCGTGTGTGTGTGTGTGTGTGTGTGTGCGTGTGCGTGCTCGCGGTTTGTAGATGTGGACAATAACGATGATGGTGTTGCTAACCTTACCAACATAGTGCCCCCGCGAGGAAGTTATTAGCGTCTGCCCCTTATTAAAAATTGTCGGAGGTATTTCTAGTCTACAGTAATACTGACATGAAAAAATATCTCGTTTCTAGCATGTTCAGCTTGGACTGTTTCAACACATCACAGTTTGTCAGTTTTTGCAATAACGGAAGAACGTTAATGTTCCAACAGCGGTAGAATTAAATGCTAAATTTTCCACATGTTATTTACATATAACACAATTGTTTATTATCCATTAATGACTATAATAATTAATATAATTATTATAACTTTAGTTTATATAATTCCGTCATTATTTCAATTGTTACAATAATGTTACATCAACACACGCGTCCCTATACAATTATTCAGATGGCATTGTCTGAATTCCAATATGTATTTTGTAAAATGCAAGTGTTATTAAATAACCATCTTTATTATCGTCATTAATTCTCGCCTGAACCGGAGTTCATTAACAGAAGGTAAATACGTGCGTACAAACAGATTTCCCATATTTGTAGCATAATGACTGTTTCTGCCTGCTGACCACACACAGATACACACACCGCTTAAAATCGGCAGGTGTTGACTTTCGACAGGATACAGTCTGTAACCTTTGCGTGTACATAGACCTTACACTTTTTAAAACTATTTCTAACGACTTTTCTATATTAGTTATGTACAAAATACTACATATGGGTATATATGTAAACGTATGTATCATTGGAATACATAACTTATATCACACATACACACACTCATGAATACATACACGTGCGCGCGCAATCCCTTGTATAGTTGTACTGCTTTTTATTTAACAAGAATATTTATTAATGCGAATTTAAGCATACATATAAAGTTTTAATCGAATTATTTTTTAATTCCCTAACTTACTAAAACACTAAAAATCAATTAAGTTAAATAAAGGACAATCAATTTTATAGCTTGGTTAAATTATTGATGACACTATTTAATTAAAATGCACCACTCCTTTTGTTTCTGAGTAATTTAAATTCTAAAATGAATAACTTCCTTTAACCTTCAGTGTTTTATTAACTGACGTCAGGGTGCCAACTTTTGGACGTCGTTCCGTGACTCAATCCTCAAACACTATTTCTAACAATCGATGATGATTGTAGCACCTGGCCATGATATTGTTACGACGGTCTACTTGATCGTCGTAGGTATAGTGGAAACAAAATACAGTACAAGACACCAATTTAGTCACTAATCACCAGCATTAATTTTTACAGTTAAAGAGTTCGTAATTAACAACACAGTCTACTACAACTAATCAAATAAAAATTGTTCACACGCAATAAAATGTCACTAATATTAAACACAATTGTATTACAATTATACCGCCCGATTAATAAACGCAACACTTCACTAAAAACTACTTGGACGTACACAATAATAACTCGAACCGCTCTGTAAATATATCGCACTAATACTGAAACTTAAGGGCGCTGCGGCCATGTACTTATACCTGCGCTCACAGACCAAAATGTTCCTAATTGCGCCTTAGCGCTCGTGTGAAGTACGTAATTAACTGCGGCCTTGACACAGTCCGCGCGGTTGGCGCCTCCCAGGAACTTCTCGAAAATGAGTCGACAAGCACGTACGCCACACGCGTTAAATATAGGTTCTTCTGGCACATTCGACAAACACGTAGATTGCTCTGTGATGTCGTAACACTGCTTCCTCCTTAAGCCTGTTCGTCCCGAACTGGGAAACCGTCTCTGAAGTAGTACTTAGCCAGGCGATCTAGGTGGACGATCTTGAATTTTCGCTGCCCTTCCTGTTCAATCCGATAAAAAACATCGTTGATTCTTTTTTTCACAGTGTAGGGTCCTTCCCAGTTAGAATGAAGCTTAGGTAAGCGACCACGATGGCGCTTTGGGTTGAACAACCAGACCTGATCTCCTTCTTGGAAACCCACACTATTGCTACGAATGTCATACCGAGTTTTCTTTTTATCACTGGGAATCTTCAGCCGTCCTCTTACCAAGCGATTCATTTCTCGCAGTTGGTTTTCTAATTGCGAGGAATAGATTTGTGGCTCTTGGGACTGAGTCTCAGGTGATCCGAACATTAAGTCCCCAGGAAGACAAATATCCCTCCAAAACACCAATTTTGCTGGAGTCATGCCGGTTGTGTCGTGTACTGATGATCTATACCCTATGAGGAATAGTGGTGTACGTTAGTCCCAGTCTGTTTGGTTCTCTCAACAACCTTCGAAAGATGCTGCTCAAGTGTCCTAAACTCTCAACCATCCCGTCCGACTGAGGATGCAGAGGCGTTGTCCTGGTCTTTCGAATTCCGAGTAGACAGCATTTTTAAACACTCCTGATTCGAAATTTCTCCCTTGTTCCGTATGGATTTCCATAGGGGCTCCATAACGGCAACAGAAGTTGTGAACTAACTGCTTTGCCACAGTGGTACCCTCCTGATTTGGAATTGCGTAGGCTTCCACCCACTTAGTAAAATGGTCACCTACAAATATGATGCACCGGTTTCCATCGTCAGTAACTGGCAATGGTCCAGCAATGTCTATGGCAATTCTCTCGCAAGGCCGTCCAACGTTATATTGTCTCATTTTTCCCCTGCTTCTGGTTTGTGGGCCCTTGGTTGCAGCACATATTTCACATGTCCGAACCCATTCCTCTACGTCGTGGCGAAGATGAGGCCAATAGAATCGCTTCCATATTTTGTCAAGGGTTTTGTTAACGCCAAGATGGCCTCCAGATGTTCCATCATGCATCTCCTTCAAAACAGACTGAACTTTACTTCGGAGAACAATCAACGGCATGACCACGTCTCACCCACCTGCACTTTCCCAAGCGCTTTTCAGCAATCCATTTTCTAAGTTGAGAGATTCCCATTGTGCTCAGTAGCCCTTCAGCACTTCGGAACCACGGCAGATATCTTGCCAATCCGGGCGGCGACCTTGCTCTTTTGCCGTCAAGATCGGTCCAATCTCTTCATCAGTCATCTGTTCTTGTCGACAGTCTTGTGTTGTCTAGACGTCAGCCAGGAAATCTACAGTGATGGCTTAAACATGTTCGCATGAGTTTTGTTCTTCCTTTCTGAGGTAATGTCGGCAGCCTTCCGGGCACGGTCTTCGTGATAAGCCATCTGCATTACCATGCAGGCGCCCCCGTCGATGTTGTACCTTGAAGTTGTACTCTTGCAGAAGTTCAAACCATCTTGCCAACTGTCCTTCCGGATTTTTTAAACTTTAGAGCCATGCAAGCGCGGTATGGTCGGTACGTAGTGAAAACTCTCTTCCATACAGGTATTTATGGAAGTGCTCCAACGCTCGGACGATTGCCAGCAACTCTCTCTTTGTGACGCAATAATTTCTCTCCGGTTTAGAAAGCGTCTTGCTGTAATACGCTATTACTCGTTCTTCACCGTTTTGAACTTCAGACAAAACTGCTCCTAGACCAGCATTGCTTGCGTCTGTGTCTACGATGTACTTAACTACGGAATCTGGGAAAACGAGAATTGGCTGCGAAGAGAATGCAATTTTCAAAATTCCTAAATACTTGATCACATTCCCTCGACCACTAGAAGTTTCGTTTTCTGTTAGCTCATGTAGTGGTTTAGAAATAGTAGCGAAGCCTTTCACAAAACGTCTGTAATATGAACATAACCCCAGGAAACTCCGAACTTCGCGTTTACTCTTCGGCACTGGCCAGTCTCTTACGGTGTCTACTTCATTAGGATCCATGCTTACACCCGCTGCCGAAACCAGATGGCCCAGATTCTGTACTTCCTTCAGGAATAGAGAACACTTCTTCGGGCTCAGCTTTACATGGGCACCGTGAGTTCTAGTTAGAACCATCTTCCAACGTTTCCAATGTTTAAATAAACAATGGAAGTTTTCCATGTCAGTCCTCGGAGTACCAGGTCCATCAATCTTTCAAATGTTACCGGTGCATTACAGAGTCCAAATGGCATGACGTTAAATTGGAATAAGCCACTTGGGGTCGAGAAAGCGTTTTCCTTGTCTTCTTGATGAAGACCCACTTGCCAGTATCCACTCTTCAGGTACAATGTGGAAAACCACTGTGGTCCGGACAACGTGTCGGAGTGTATCGTCAACGCGAGGTAATGGATAGCAGTCTTTCTTTGTAACGTCATTTAACCTCCGGTAGTCTACGCAGAAACGCAATCCACCATCCTTCTTCGCTACCAGCACTACAGGAGAAGACCAAGCACTTGACGAAATTTCGATTACTCCCTGTGTCAACATGACCTGTACTAAACGAGACATTTCTTCTTGTTTAGATAATGGAGGCCTTTGAGGAGTTTGGCGTATCGGTGTTGTGTCCCCGGTATTGATGCGATGTTGCACAAGAGAGGTTCTTCCCAGTGACTGTCCCCGAACTGTAAAACAATATTTGAATTTTCATGTAAACTGTGTGAGTTCTTTTACCTCACCACTTGAGAGGTCGTTAGAAGATCTGTTCCATAATTCTTGCAGTTCCTCTGGTAGTTTGGAATTATCCGAAGCACTGGATCTTTGTTGCGTCATTCCAGCTACCCAGTCCACAGGAGTCAATTTGCCTAGGAGCGTATTGCTTTGCAAAATGATAGCTTGATCCAAAATATTCGCCACTCTAATAGGTACATTTCCGGTTTCCTCAGATTTTACTAAACCTCTGTCAATTAGTATACCTGGTTTGCTGACTCCCTGGGGTTCGAATATATAGCACTGGTCTCCCCTAGTATCTACCTCGGTTCTAACCATGATGATCTTCTCGGAGTTTGGCGGAACAGTTAAGGCCATTTGTTTTACGACGTCCATCGATTTTTCTGCTGTCGTCATTGTTGATAACATTACCTCTTCGCCTCCGATTCTCAAGACATTGTTTTTGAAGTCGATTATAAATCCGTATGCCTTCATAACGTCCACACCAAGAATTGCTTCATCCACAATGACTGCAACAAATACTTGATGATTAACCTCAAGTCAACCGAGGCGTAGATGTTTCTCCACTTTTCCATACACTTTTACAGGCCGTCCAGCTGCAAGAGCACCAGATTGGCTTGAGATTTTTCACCACGTTGGGGCGCACAATAGAAAATGTTGCGCCTGTGTCAACTGTAAACGAGGTTGGCCTTTCTTGAACAAATCTGGTAACTACCAAGCTCCCGCTTTTTTTCTGAAGTGGAGAAATTGCGTATTGTCTAGGGGCTTCGTTCCTCCAGTTAGTCAGCACACGCCCCGTTGTACCGACTATCGCTCTTTTCCGTGCTGCTGAATCCACAATCTCGTTGTAGATGTCCAGGTTTCCCACATCTATAACACTTCGGTCTTCCATCCTTTCTTATTTTATTCTGTGGCGCCGACCGTCGAGTCTCTGTTCCTTGTTCTTCTTCCTCATTGTCTGTACCGTCGCGATCTTTTAGCGCGAGTACTTTATGACTTGTCCAACCAGACGCTGATTTGGCGGCCTCAAATTGTAAAGCGTGTACCAGGGCGTCCGCAATGTTCTGGTGTCTTCCCATTCGTAACACTTGCTGTAGTTCGTTATCTCGGACACCGGCAGTATATGTCTGCATCGCAAAACTCGTTCGAAAATCTTCTGGCGCTTCAGGATATTCAAGTCTAATTAGTCTGTCGAAACTTGCTTTAAACTCTTGAAGGCTCTCCCCGGCATGCTGTCTTCTTGCTCTCAACTGGGTGTAGTCCTTAATTTATGATCTCTATTTATATGTTGCTATAAATTGTGAACACTTTGTCTACACTCTCACGGTCAATCCTGGAAGTCTCTAACTATGAAATGTAATGAATGTGCGAACTTAGACCTTATTTAAAATAAACCAATTTGAATATTTCCACCTCACAAGACAGGAGACGTAGTACAATTGTTTAAAAAGCGCATTTATTGCAATTCAGTAAATAATGTTTCTTAATTGCTATTTATTCATTATTTTCGCCATTATCGTTGTCGTCGTCATTTAATATAAATTATGATAATTATGATGATTATCATAATAATCATTTTCATCACCACCTCCTCCCATATCATATAGACTTAAATAATATTTCAATTAAGAACTTAATGTTTCAATTTAATTTAATTAACTTAATATTTCCAATTTAAAGTTTCAATTGAAACTAGAAATATGGTAGTTCTCAACAACTGGGCGTTTATAACAGACTTGTGTAATTATTCATAACGTAATGCGATATTAATTATACTAATAAGTTCGGGACGATCAATACATACAACCCCGCTACCCGTATACACAAGCTTTGTAAAAGGCATTTCCTCATTCGTAATAAGCGATTCAAGTTTCACGTACTCGCTCTTTTTCTAAAAATATTCGGTATTTCAGCTGAACTTAATTAGAATTTTGTTACCATCAGCTATGCCTTAAAATGTCACAATGGGCATCCTACTTTGGATAAGAATAAATTAGCATTGCGCGTAGAAAAACAAAATACAAAAAATAAAATTTCTTAAAATAAAATTGTATGTTTTACTAGAAACGTTGACAACTGTAGTTTACAAATTGTCTATACAGTAGTATATTCATGCGATATAAGTGGAAGTAAGATGTTCTCTACAAGCTAAAAGAAATGTTAAGCTACATTAAAACATTTGACATTCAGTATCTATTTATTAATTTTTAAAAATATATTTTTGCTATTATTTTTGTAAAATAAAAAAAAATGTTTGCAGAGGAGGAGAACTGATAACTAAATCTGAAGAGTTTACGTCTATAGTAGTGATAAAGTGGAAAAATTGCCGGTTTTAATGACCTTCGTAGTTAAGAGATCAAGTTTAAAGTATCTTTCTTCCCTTCCCGTGTTATTTGACCTTATTAAATAAGCGCTGCCTCTTACCACATATATATCATTTGGACAATAATAGCTGAGATACTTCCAGTTTCCTTTCTAAACAAAGTTTCAGAGGCATATTACTTTTACCATTCTACTGGTGAATTCACAAAGTGAATTCTCTGCGGAATAAATAACCTATGCCATACTAGGAAAAATTCCTACACAAACATGCCACACTCTTTGTATACATTTTTGGTATCACTGGGTTACTGAAAGCTACACACTTATTAGATAAAATTACAAAAGCTTACAAGTATAAATTGTCAGTTCGTCAAGTATACTACCAAGGTAATATAAGCCAAACACATGTCTTCTCCTCAAAGAGAAAACTTAACTTTTTCAATTGCTGTGAAATATATACCCTCAGACTGGAGTAGCAATCAAGTGTTCTAGTCGTAGTTTTCTCCGACAAATTTCCATAATTCAGAAAGACAATAGTCTATAAGTCAAATCAATTTTATTTAAATTAAACAGAATTTTAAACCGTCGGTCCTGACAAGAAATATACCTATTGATTCTCTACTACTACTACTACCCCTACTACTACCACTAATACTACTACCCCTACTACCACTACTACTACCCCTACTACTACTACCCCTACTACTACTCCCCTACTACTACCACTAATACTACTACCCCTACTACTACCACTGCTACTACTACTACTACTACTACTACTACTACCACTACTACTACTACTACTACTACTACTACTACTACTACTACTACTACTACTACTAGTACTACCACTAATACTACTACCCCTACTACTACCACTACTACTACTACTACCACCACTACTACTACTACTACTACTACTACTACCACTATAACTACCACCACTACTACTACTACTACTACTACTACTACTACTACTACTACTACTACTACCACTACTACTACTACTACTACTACTACTACCCCTACTACTACCACTACTACTACTACTACTACTACTACTACTACTACTACTACTACCACTACTACTACTACCCCTACTACTACCACTACTACTACTACTACTACCACCACCACCACTACTACTACTACCCCTACTACTACCACTACCACTACTACTACTACTACCCCTACTACTACTATCCACCACAAATTAGAAAAGAATTTGAGGACTTTTAAAACTAAAGTTCATAGTTCCTTAAAGGCTTTTTCTCAATAGTTTTCAGGGTATGCAGTATCGCTTTTTGGATAGACATACAAAGCACCCGTTTGGAGAAAATCCTGCTTGTCAAATTTATGTTAAGTACCTTAATGTGTAGATTATGTCTTTGGATGAGTTCTTACTACAATTGAGTAACCAGGAAACTATTGCTTGATCGGTGTGTATCTGTAATTAGGCCATATCAGATAAAACTCATTGAAACAAATGGCATTTAAGTCACCACTAGCACTTATCGAGAATTGTATAAACACATTAGCTATATTTTACTTCTGATTATTATAGTTAAGAGTATATTACGCTTAGAATGTAATCCTTCAAGTTCATATTAATAGATGGTGGGCAAGTGAGTGAAAATTGTACCTAAATGTAGTATGCTTCTGTACAGATATTGATGAACAAAATATTAGCTATGTTGTCTTTCTTACAGCTACAGCTATCAGAAAGATACCTATCTGATTAGGTTGATTGATTCAGCCTACCTGAAAGATTTAGTCTGATTAGGCTGATTGATTCAGCCTACCTGAAAGATTCAGTCTGATTAGGCTGAAAGTTATGTCTTCCAGAATTAGATTTTTGCTGTGCAATATTCAAAGGAAAATAATGGAAACAAAAGTGACAGCCAACAAACCATCCTTACAGAAGTTGGGTGTAACCAAAAATTAGTGTACGTATCGTTATTAAAATTATAATTATGATGTTATGTGTGAATAATATAATAAAGATCGTCATAGTTGGCAAGATGGTTAATATCTTGTACTCAAGCTACGCAGGGCGCAGCTACGTTCTAAAAATACTCGGTGAGTATACATTGATTTGGGATTACTGGTTATAGTAGGCCTGCTGATAGGTCAGCTGCTCTTTCACAGGAAAGCTATTAACAGATTATTGTAAACCATTATATTATAGTCTCAGAATCGAGGACAAAATTACTTAATATAAACAGAGACAAACATACATACATTTAACATGTGCGTGGAGAAAAAATAAAGAAAACCTGCCTAAATAAAAATGTGCATAGGATGAGGAACAAAAACGAAATATTAAAAGTAAATTGTTGGCTCACCTACAGGATAGTAGAAATATGCTTTGACAGAAAAACTAAAATATAGAATACAGTTTCCTGAAATGACATTTTTTGTGAAAGTAGAAAATATAAGTAGTCATCACAAATTGAGGGAGTCTTGTCTTCAGTTTTGTAATACTAAACTACATATTTAATAGTACATACATAATAACTACATATAATCAACTACATATATTTACCGATTATTACAATTTATTGTAGGTACAGCGTAATGGTTTTTTGTTTGTGTCACAGTTCGTACTGAATCTTATAGAAGTAAGTATAATTTGAGGAAATTTACTATACATGTGATTATTTTACTGCGCTTAGAAGCGTAAATATTACATTAAATCTAAACGATTGGATTAATGTTGTCTTATCAATAACTTAATTTTTTTTCCTTTCTTACCATCTCAAATATTAACAACTATAATAAACTGCAATTATAGTTACTTATTATAAGTATACTTAAACTGATGAAGTACGATGCCCATAGTTCTTTGTTCTGTTTATGTGTTTACATTATTTTAATATAACGACTGCTGTATACGATAGCACTAGTTTATGTTGGTTGTGTCACAGTAGTAAATAAGATTACTTATAATGATTGTTTTTTACTATCTACAGTACTCAGATTTACTTTGTTTTTGTCGTAAAATTATTACAGTAAAAACAGAGAGCTCCTGTAAGATAAAGATATAAACGTTTAAATATATGTCACAATCTCTGCGGTTATGGCGCTATAAAATAGAACTTCTTGGGAAATTCATACTTACGGAATATAGGCAATGGCTGTGGAAATCTTTTGTATGAATTTTATATCTTGCACTAAAGGTTAAAGGTTATTCAGATGTCCCACTTAAAATAGTTGCTTATAGAAGAGAAATGCAGAGTCTGTTATAGATTGTCTGTTTAATATCACTTTTGTATTAACAATGGTAAAGAAAAAAAACTGATATTTGCGTTCATTGAAAAAGCCATTGATTGCCAGCATTTAAGGCGGTCTTCCCTGTGCTCTGGCAAAAGTTGCCAATCCTTATCGTCACACAAACACTCCTGTCTACAAAACGTATAACAAATTGTGTTTTAGATTTTGTAGTTGGTAGTTTGTTTTATTTGCGCCTGTATATTTTATTTCCTTGGCATTTTTATATTGCTGCTACACTACAGTCGTTACTTGTTAGACGATATTAGACACATAGTAATTGTAGATTACAAAATTACTAGTGTCGTAATAATTTCATATAAAATTGAACAAAATATATCGGTAAAGGAAACAAAAAACCACAAAAATATAATCAATACATTTCCAGCTAGTTTTGTGTAGATTTTAGTTGACAAATAATCAAGTATTGTTTCTTTGCCCCTTTATTATGATTACAGTTCTTGAAAATTATAATTTATGTATTTGTTCTCAATTCTATTTGTTAGAAAACTTTTCTATTTAAAATCGGTTTACTTAAATGAAACAAAAACCGTGCAAGACGAACGTACAGTAGTAAAATATAAACACTATTATACATATAACTCCATGCAACGCTAAAATTGTTCTAAGGCTTTCACTGCCGGTGTCAGTTGTATAAGTAAAGTTTTCCGTGCTGTTTGGCCGTGGTCTATGGTTTAATGACAAACCAAACGTTTCGACAGCACCATTGGCTGCCATCATCAGTGGAATTAAAAGAAATCCAAGGCCTCCTGAACGTAGGTTGTTCGCGTCAGGCCCACGGTACTGTGGTAAAAATTCAACGCTGTTGTGTGTGTGTGTGTGTGTGTGTGTGTGTGTGTGTGTGTGTGTGTGTGTGTGTGTGTGTGTGTGTGTGTGTGTGTGTGTGTGTGTGTGTGTGTGTGTGTGTGTGTGTGTGTGTGATAACTATAATAACAATATTCTAATGTACATAATATAGCTCGTAATATGTACAGTATAATATAGTAACTTCAAACATGTTTATACTCTACATGTTAAGTGTATCACAGGAAAATACAACTACAACACTGTAGTATACGAGAGACGCGCTGATTGAATTTTACGTTCGTCATCATCGGTACACATTGATAAAGTCTAATTTACTGATCGCAACTTGTGACTTAGTGCGTTCGATTGTGCACTTACGTCACAAGACACAAAACTTAGAGATAAAAGCCTCTATAGCAGTTTCCTCTATTAACTACTGTGACGATTTCTGTAATTAAAAATAAAATAGTTAATAAATAGGTAATGTAAAAGCTGAGAAATTTTAAATTTTAATAAAATCGCACATTTAAACTAAATTTTATCGCTATCATAAAATTATAATAATATTTAATAAAGAGTTTTAATAATAAAATAAAAAGGAATACGAGTCTACAGATAGGTAAAACTTTGTTAATTAACCCTGCATAGACATGCGCTAACCGGAATTAACTTGAATACCGACCCCTAAACAAACTAATAATCCTTGTAAATTTGATATTAATTAAATAAATAAACAAGACCACAGTAGTGTACCATAATGAAGTCTGTAATTAAGAATATCTTCGGATAATGAAAAGGTCAAACTTTAACCCTTTAAATAGAGGATAAATGTGGAACTATTTTATTGCGACGCGTAAACTCCGCGCGATTAACTGACCCTTCCTAACATACATAGTAATTCAATCGAGATGAAGCGCTCGCGTAGAAAACACACGCTTGAACCATGTCCCGGAGAACGACAAAATATTTTTATTTAGAAGACCGATACAAAAATGTGTAGCTAAAGTATTGGCAAATTAGTGTGGTAGTAAGTCTAAATGTTAAAAAACCGAAATGCATAAATAACTGTGTAAGGGATGACATCTCATTTATTTAATTGGTAAGATGTCTATGTTGTTTTAAATAATATGGTACGAGCTACCAAAAGTGAGAACTTTTATAAACAATAATGTGATGTGCGATTCTGCAACAAACAAGAACAGTTACGCCACTTATACTACTAACGAGGTTTAACCACGAGACTTCTGAGAACCTCCAAGCTACTTCATCATGAGCTAACCACTTCAAGAACTTCAACAGAAAAGTTATCTCCACTTAAGATCAACCGCAGACGAACACCATAAGGACCAAGGACCCTGACTACGAGTAACCTGATGGATTTGGCAGGTGACACGGAGATTTGTTCTCCGTGATTAATTAAAATTCTAACCAATGAATTGCTAAAGACAGTTGAAATAAATAGGCTAAATAGAAAGACTTTAACGATAAACACATTATGAAATGTAGTATGTTATAGAATTCAAAATATTTGTAGTAACGAATAATGCTGTTGTATATGTATAGCTTCACTGATACAAATTCTTAGATTAAGTCCATTCTTCAAATGCTCCCCCCCCCAAAATAGTATTTATAGAATATAAATAAGCGAGCTTAACTCATAAACAAGTTTAAGTTCCCGGATCCGTGGATAATGCTAGCACAAATGAATCCATATGTTTTGGCCCCAGTTCTTTACCAAAATCTGTTATAAATTGTAATCTTTTATTTAGAAAACCTTATATGGGAATATTTATGTAGAGCTGTTATAGTAATGATTTAATAAAGAGATGTCGTTACTTTACACTAAAACTGTGAGTGAATAAATCATCAGACCCCCATGTAAAGGTTCCTTTAGTAATAACTACAGCTGGTTTAATTAATTAATAATTAAAAGTAGATTACGAGTATGGCAGCCCGTGCAATTGATCAGAGGTAAGTATGCTCAGGTTCCCAGTGTTATAGCGTATGTGACACGCTATACTACATTAACAGACATTCCGGAAGTATACTGGATGTGGAAGGCTTATGTACAGTAGTTAATGACGGTGTTCGGAGCAGCTGTTATATTACTGGAAGCTTTTAATATGAACTCTTTTATTAACTAATATTGCTTTTAGTACAGGAAAATTGAAAACGAAAGGAAATTTGTATTAATGCTTTGTCAGAGTAAAAACAATTTTTAAGAATTTGATTAAACGCATTAATTTAAGAGGAAAATGTATAATAATTGCTTCAATAGAGACTCTTTGAGTTAAATATTTATCTTCTAATTTTTTTCTTAATCACTTTATGATTTTTATAGTTTTCTCTCTTAATCAAGTTCAGTCTTATGGTCTTTTGCAGTTACTGAAGCGATTCGCGTTACGATGTATCAAATGGAGGGTTTTACACAAGTTGATTACGAGCTGGTCTGTAAGGTTATTAAAGTCTTAAAAGCAAGCAAAAGCTTAAAGATGGACTCTACCCTAACAGGCAGAAAAAATGTACGCAAATAGGATTTTAGAAAGTTATTTAACTGAAGTGAATTATCGCGGTATGAACATATGTTTTGGAGACACAAACTTTATAAGAAAATGATCTCAAATAAAATCAATCGTACGTTGTACAGGCCCTTAGCATCCATAACCTAGGAACTGACCTGGAGTCCTGATACAAAAAATGGCTCACGTAATAGAAGGCAAGTGCAATTAAGTAGACGGAATAAGTCTTTAAGGTGAATAGGTATGTAAGTAAATGTAATGAAATATTAAGAAAAATATTAATTACTTTTGCACAATTATTACTTCCATGTTCCTTAAGGAAATGGAAGTATGGTGATGGCAAAAAAAATCGTGTTCGAGATTATTGCAGATTCTGATTGTACTACACTCAAAACATGAAAAAAAATCATTTTTCGAAAAGTGTGTGTGTGTCTGTGTGAGTGTGTGTGTGTGTGTGTGTGTGTGTGTGTGTGTGTGTGTGTGTGTGTGTGTGTGTGTGTGTGTGTGTGTGTAGATTTTTTTTTTGGCAAATTATTTTGCATAGAGCATTGTAGAGTTCTCAAGACCTGTTGATTTTGGTGAAGATCGGTTAAGGGAAAGGGGTAGTTTTATGTTTTAACAAGGGTATGAAGTACCTGCAACGTTTTATGTTTTAACAAGGGTATTTTCTATGGCAAACGATAACAGACACAAATTCAAACAGAATCAAATAAGTTTTTGCATACAGCCCTGAATTGTAGAGTACTCAAGACCTATTGTTTTTGGAGAAGATCGGTTAAGGGAAAGGGGTAATTTACCAGCAGCGTTTTTTCATCAAGGTTAATTTTTTTTGCAAACGATAACAGCCACAAATTCAAAGAGAATCAAATAATGTTTTGCATACAGCCCTGAATTGTAGCGTTCTCAAGATCTTTTGGTTTTGGTGAAGATCGGTTAAGGGAATAGGGTAGTTTACCAGCAACATTTTATGTTTTAACAAGGGTAATTTTTTTATGACGAACGATAACTGACGTAAATTCAAACAGAATCAACTACTTTTGGCATACCTTTTTTAATTATACAGAACTCAAGGTCTGTTGATTTTGTTGAAGATCGGTTAAGGGAAAGGGGTAGTTTACCTGCAACGTTTTATATTTTAACAAGGGTATTTTTTATGGCAAACGATAAGAGCCGAAAATTCAAACAGAATCAAATAATTTTTTGCATACAGCTCTGAATTGTAGAGTACTCAAGACCTATTGTTTTTGGTAAAGATCGGTTAAGGGGAAGGGGTAGTTTACCTGCAACGTTTTTTTATCGGGGGTAATTTTTTTCTATGACAAACGATAACAGCCGCAAATTCAAACAGAATCAAATAATATTTTGTATACAGCCCTGTATTGTATAGTTCTCAAGACCTATTGGTGTTGGTGGAGATCGGTTAAGGGAAAGGGGTAGTTTACCAGCAACATTTTATGTTTTAACAAGGGTAATTTTTTATATGACAACGATAACTACCGCAAATTCAAACAGAATCGACTACGTTTTTGCATACCTTTTTGAATTAAATGTAACTCAAGGTCTGTTGATTTTTTTGAAGATCGGTTAAGGGAAAGGTGTAGTTTACCAGCAACATTTTATGTTTTAAGAAGTGTAATTTTTTTTGACGAAAGATAACTGCCGTAAATTCAAAGAGAATTAAATAATTTTTGCACAAGTTCCTGAATTGTAGAGAACGCAATTTTTCGTGAAGATCGGTTAAGGGAAAGGGGTAGTTTACCTGCAACATTTTATGTTGTAACAAGAGAAATGTTTTCTTGACGAACGATAACTGCCGCACATTCAAACAGAATCAAATATTTTTTTGCATGCTGCCCTGAATTGTAGAGGACTGAAGGTCTATTGATTTTGGTGAAGATCGGTTAAGAGAAAGGGGTAGTTTACCTGCAACGTTTTATGTTTTAACAAGAGTAAAGTACTTAATTTTGATAAATAATGTATCCTAATAAGAAGCTCATAATAATCCACTGTAGAAACGTAGATGAAATATCTATAAATGAAGACGTTAGGTGAACGCGGTGGGGTAATTTTCTATTATTGAAATTTATAGTTGATTGGGGAGGGGAGAATTTTTTATATGTGTACTACGTTATCGGCACCAAAGAAGTAGTTCTTTGTTAAAATTCCTTCCCGGGCTGTTTAGCCGTAGTCCAATGTTTTCTGCAAAACCAGACTTTTCAGCAGTCCATCGACTTCCGTCATCAGTGAAAATCGAGTGCGAAAACTTGAGGTGGTATACGTTAGTGACCACAGTACCGTGGTTAAGGCTGAAGCAATAACTAGAAAGACGTAGTTTGTATGGTAATATTTCATTTCGAATATGATTTTAAATATAAATCTTAGAACATGGAAGTCATGTATGGTTCTCCATACCGATATTTTTAAAAGTATTATACCAATCAGTTTAAATGTAACAAAGAAACCTAAAGTTAGGTTCCTGTAAAGTAAAAAGTATGTTTACAATAGTTAATGTTAATTCTTCCAGCGTGTCTGATATCGATTTATTGACGTCACGCTAAAGATTGCTACCCACACAAAATATTGTGAGGACAATTTATGTTAGTTCCTAAACATTTTTACAGCAGTTTAGAATTTTACCTATGACATGAAAGTGTCTAGGCTTTTAACAGTGAAACAAGGAGCCATTTGATAACCTAAGCATTCAGTACAATACAATTACCCATTATTTTTCTTTGGGACTTTGTTCTAACACAGCATAATGTCTTTCCTGTCTTTTGCCGAAACTCTTAGTTACACACGAGGCCCTTCCTAAATAAGTTCTCGTGCCGATTCACACATACGGTCTTTTATAGGGTTTTCTCTATTTTGTTTGCTCGTTTCTTTGTTTTTGTTTTCAGGCATTAACATTCTGAGGCAACATTAGTGTTGTTTTAGAATTTTTGTAACCAATATATGTAAGATAACAATTTTTCTTATAAAAATTAATTATGAAACACCATTTTTGAGAGTTTTTGAAGAGTTATTACAAACGTAGATGTTGGAAGGCCAAAAGAAGCCCAGTATATCTTAATCAATAATACATATTTAAAATCTAGTGTTACTCTAGGGTAATAAAGTTTGTAAACAATATGGTTTTCAATAAAGCTTTGTATCCTTTATTATAAATAAGCAAACTCTCTTATGTTCAGGAACTTCTCGACCGATTTGCAGAGGTCTGTTTGGTATCTCCTATCTACATTACGCCAGACTGGGGGGGTTAGTTCTACAAATTTATTTACAGTGACTTTGTTGCAGTAATAATGTAAGTTTCAGTGTTTTATTGTGTTGCGATATTGCAATATAGGCCTACGGTTATTGTGTATGCTACCACTTGTTGTGTGTAGTGTAACTGGATATTTGTAGAATATTGAAGCGTAAATGTAATACACAAGTAATTAAATTTGTAAGCTTATTAATAAAAATTTTGATATCCATTTCATGCTTTTGTCCGCTGGTATAGGATTACGATAATAGTAAATAAAATATAGAATTACCATTTCTCTGTCTCGAAACTCTCCTAATAATATTTTTTAGAATTTACATCTGCTTAAGTAACCGGACATTTCTATAAAATGTCGCTTTAGACGTTTTTTGGTATGTTTACTTCAGTCTCGACACATATTATTTTGGTTTACAACCTGGGTATTAATTATTTATAATCTTTTTTCCTATCTGTCTTGCGAGGAAGATAATATAGTGGCAACTGCGTGGAAAGTAAGAATAAGGATGTTGTCAGTTGCCAACTGCGTGGGAAGAATATTGTCAGTAAGCATATGAAACTATTACAATGAAACTTTGTTTTACCTTCTCTAGGCAGTCGTTTTTCATTTATCTAATGTTCCAATCATACCTACAAAATATCTTTTCAGTTTGTTTCGACATTTTAAAAAGTCATGATTTACATTGCTTTTCTACACAATGGCTTAAAATCTACATTATTAAATATACACATCTAGGAATCAGTGATAGTAGACAGGTACTGACATGTTCGTACTAAATACTTGTTTCTGTGAAGCAATCGGTTTATGGCAGACTTTAAATATAATGATGGGACAGTTGGCTAAAACAACATTTCCTTACTTAAAAATCTTATCTGAAAAATCACAGGAAAGAGTTGATGATTAGTGAAAAATAGTTTCATGGTAGGGTAGAAAATGTTTTTTGTGACGATAAGTATGGAAGAAGAACAAAAGTATACATAACTGGATGTTCTGCGACATAAAAAGCGACTGTAAACCTAAAAATGGTTATTATACAGTAGCCAGTGATCGAGAAGGTAACTGATGTCTAATGGATGTAAACTACTATAAAAAGTTTGCAAACAAGAAAATGACTTTAAATAGACAAAAGTTGCCAGTAATAAATCAAAAGTGTCGAAACTAGTGGTAGCAGAATATCAACGCTACGACATGAATCAATAACATTTAATTCAATAAAGTAATATTCTCTATGGAACGTATGAATTTTCTGTCCCATAATATAATGACAAAATATTCTCTCATAATGTCCCTGTAAAGTTGGTGACGTATTAGAACATGATAATGCACGAAATAATAATTTCTATCGAAATGAATTGTAAAAGGAACATAATATCACTGCTGGTGAGGAAAGTAGTCTACTTATTGAACAAATGATATTATTTTTTACGTTTCTAATTACTTTTAGAGATTTTATTTATAACTGTACAAATGAAAACGTCAGAATTTAACAGCGGAACAGTTATGCATTTGGAAAGTTAGTACACGGGGATTTTTAACATTAAAGTTTATATTTTTTCACTGTAAATTTTAGACGGAATTACTCTGATGATTTTTGTCATTGATTGCTATCAATATGACTTGGATTATGGCATATACCAAAGAAAATAATCGTTGAATTGTTATAAATAATTTTAATGTAAAAGAAATTAATGGGTGAAATTTATAGGTGCACTGGCTCTGGTTTTATGTTGTTCCGCTGTGTCAACGTTATCTATGTTCAGGAAGTAGAAGTGAGTTACAGCAGAGGAAAACGTGGACAAAACAATGCCACGTCGTGTGTTATGACGAAGTTATGCACTTGACGATAACACTGATTTATTGTACGCCGGCTGACTTATGTAATTTATTTTTATATTTGTGTTCAAAACAGCGGAAAACTGCAATGATTGTGGCGTTACATTATTTTATCAAAACTTTTACCGGAAGATGCTAATGTTATTATTTAAGTTTTCGCGCCTATCAATTATACGTTACGTTTGTTGATAACAAAACTTTGTTCATTTAAAGACCACGCCTTACTGGTACCGTTATAAAAACAAACGTTCCGCTCATTATGTTATGTAGCATTTGGAATGGTAAAACTGATGTCGAACAATAGTTACACTTCCCTTGATATTTACTGACACCTCCGGGCCATTTTCAAATACGCAAAATACGTTGCAAAAACGAATATAAAAGACAAAGTATAAGTATACTGTAATCGATATACAAAATTAAAATTAAGAAAATTAACTTAATAGCGATATAATTAACATAATAATAGTAGTGGTAATAAACCATGAGTGTACAACTAGCTCAATTAACAAACAATCCAATAATTAAAAAATTAAAATTAATGTTAGTTGTATATTATATTTATTGCCCTTTTCTACAAGTTACACAGTTCACATCTCTCATCTTCCTTGTACGTTTAGCGTTTTAATATTCTCCACAGAATCTCTAATTGCTTTCGAAAAATAATTCTGTTACCTTATTACGATCCGTATTTCTTCGAATAAGATGGGTGCTTAGACGTAAAGCTATGCTTGGAATCATCTAAATCCTTAATTTTGTTGTTTTTGTTTGTTTGTTTGTTCATTGGTCGTCTTTTCAATGTAAGACTATAGCCAATAATTTTTATATTGATGACCTAACAATCTGAATGGACTCAAATAATTAAAGATAGATGTAAGTGATCTGCTCCAAAAATACGGTTTTCCTCTACACAAATGGTTTTCAAACAATAAAATTGAAGAAATTATAAATTCAAATGATGCTATTGCCTTATTAAATAAAAATAAGGAATTAAGCAATTTAGTTTTATTGTGGAATAGTAGTTCTGACATAGTTGTTTATAAAATGACGCTTAAAAACTGTCATGAGACATTAAAAAAAAAGAATTGTTTTGTTAGTTATTGCAGGAATTTACGATTCTTTAGGTTTAATTGGGCCTGTAGTTTTCTTCTGCAAACATTTCATCCAACAACTTGGCAAAGGAAAAATAAACTGAGATGATGTCGTACCAATTTCACTCTTATTCAAATGGCAAAAATTATTTAATAAGTTAAGATTAGGTAGTAAGGTCTGTGTAAAAAGATGCATAAAATTTAACCTTAGTCTAAGATTGTTTCAAATTGATGGCTTCGCAGACGCATCCATTGAAGTTTATGGTTGCTGTAAATATGTGAAAATTGTTGATAACAATGATTATGTCTTTTCTAACCTGCTTTGTTCCAAATCTAGGGTAGCTCCTTTGAAACAAATTACATTGCCTAGACTCGAACTTTGTTTATGTTTGCTCCTTGCTTGCTTCAAAAAATTACTTATTCATTGAACACAAATATTTATGAGGTTCATTTGTACTCAGACACTATGGTTGCCTTACACTGGATACACGGTGAGTCCTCTAGGTGGAAGGTTTTTGTTTCCAATCGTGTATCTTAAATTCAACAAATTACTACAATCGCTAATTGGCACCATGTGAAGTCTCATGAAACCCCTGTCGACATTTAACGCATGGTTGTTGTCCGGATAAATTATAGACTTCTCAGCTGTGGTGGCACGGTCCTTCATGGCTTTTACAAGACACGATTTGTTACCTCAATGATCATTTTAATGAATCTGACATTATTCAAGAATCCTCTTCTGTATAGAGACAACCTCCAACTGTTGTATCATTATCATACACTAACACGTCAAACATAGCTGAAGGCTTCTCAACTTTACAAAGAGTAATTCGTGTGATTAGTTACTGCTTTATTCACAACTTGAAATCCAACTCCTCTGAGAGAATACATGACTTTCGCTTAACTAATGGAGAATTAAATCATACTTTGAATTTCTTCACACGTCACTCTCAGTTGACACATTTAATACTGAAATTAATAATATCAAAAATAATAGTCTATAGAAACATAATAAACTCATCTGTCTTGATCCTTTCATAAATGATTCTGGGTTACTTCGAGTTGGTGGTCATCTCCAACATTCTGACTTTTGCTACGATAGCAAACATCAACACAGTCTTCATCCTAAAGCTTTTATAACAAGGTTAATAATTGAAAATGAACATTTAAGGCTTCTTGACGCAGGAGTTCAACTGTCTCATAACGCCATTCCCCAAAAATGACGGATTATAAATGGTAAAATTGTTATTTGTTCAATTATTTGCAAATGCGTCAAATGTTTTCGTTTAAAGGCTCAGAAACAATTTCGGTTACTCGGACAACTATCTTCTTTGAGAATAGTTTGTTATGTCTAAGGCCTTCTCTACAGCAGATGTTGATTACTGTGGTCTCATCATTATCCGTCATGGCGGGCAAAGATCTAAAGTTCTTTCCAAGACGTACGTTTGTTTATTCAGCGACAAAGGTTATATACGTGGAATTCGTGTCAAATTTAATTACAGAATAATTCATTGCAACATCCAGGGGTTTCATTTCTCTTACAGGTATGCACAACGAAATGATGTCAGATATCGGCACTAATCTGAAGTCTGCAAGTTCTACACTTTATGAATTATACAAGTTATTCCATTCTGAAGATTTCGAAATAAACATTCACTGCTTTTAATTTTCTCAAGGTTTTAAGTGGTTTGAAGTGATCCTTCCATCCTTACCTCACTTCGGTGGCCTTTGGGAGAGTTGAATAAAAAGTGTCAGATTTCATCTACGTCGTGTTGAAGGTACTACCATATTAAATTTTGAAGAATTTTATACGGTTCTTACCCATATAGAAGCATGTTTGAATTCTCGCCCTCTTTCTGCCATTTCATCAGATGTCAACTATCCTTAACCCCTTACTCCTGCCTATTTCTTAATTGGTTTTGCTTCAACTGCATTTCCAGATATTCATCTTGTATCAGCTCCAAGCAATCAATTACGGCGTTGACAATTACTTCAAAAATTTGTTCAATCAATCTGGAGAAGGTGGTACAAGGATTATCTGCACCAACTTCAACAAAGTAACAAATGGCAGCTGCCATTTACAGTATATTAGAAATATAGAATATAGAAATAGTAGAAATATTTCTGAGGATGATGTAGTTGTCATCATTCAAGATAACTGTTCTCAATTGCATTGGAAACTAGTTGTAGTTACTCGAGTCTTCTTGGGTGATGATCAGTTAGTGCATGTCACTGACGTTCGTACTCCTAATGGTACGCTTCGCCGACCCATCCATAAGTTATGCCTCTTACCTATTGCTAACGATTAAATTCTTTTTTGTACCTTTAAGACTGTGTTATTATTTCAAATATTCATTTCAATGTATTAGTGTATAATTCAATGTTATGTATAATGTATAATTTTATGTTAATCAATCGTACGTATATTCAATCAATGTCACAAAAATGTTGACTATTTTTGGCAAGCAGTTATGTTAAGATTCTATTGTAAATTTAATTGTACGCGCTTGTAACATGTGACGGTATGTTGCTTAGTTCTGATTGGCCAGCTAACGTGCCGTTCGTTTATACTACTAATTTTAGTTTTCGGTAATCCAAGGGCTCTCGGTTGAGTGCAACGTTTTGGCAAAATTCTTCAAAATTTTATATAATTATCGGTTTTCTGTGTTTAATTTCCATACATTAGACAATTTATAGATTTGTTACAATACAAAATATGTCCATAAACTCTGGGTTAACCTGATTATTTAGCCGCAATAGTTTCTATTTTTTCTACGACATTCTATCAAAATACAATTTGTGATTGAACTAATAAAAAAATATTAAAACAATTCCATACTAATTTTAACTTGTTAATTAATTTTATATATAATTACAATAGTTTTGGGGTTTTACTTTTTTTACACATCAAATGTTCACAGCCAGCCAATGCTTGCTTGGCTTTAACATACATCCAAGATGGCTGACAATATTATACTACAAATTAATTTTTTTCTATGATTTCTGTCTCAGTTTATACTAGTCCATTTTACGGCAGTACAGTATGCAAGACATCGTCGGTATTTTTATACCACTTGTGTACTCAGTAACATCATATCCGCTGCAAATAAACGTTTTCTTGTTATTCATTTTTTTTTTACAGGAGGGAGCTTCAGTATGTAAATAAATTAGAGCAATATTGTGTTATCACAGATATAAATTCTGAAACAACTGTGTTTCGCTTACAGGTTTCAATTAAGGTGGATGTAATGGTAGAAACAAAAAACCTATAAAGTCCCAGCAATTGAGGTTTAATGGCCGCAGCGTGGAACAACGCACGGTTAAATAAATGGTTAATTAAGTAATCATTAGCGTTTACGTGCGGCAGCTCGTGATCGCATACACGCGTATGTATGTGATAGAATGTGGAGTGTTTCCTAACATTACATAAACACGTGGTATGACTTAAAGAATACTGCGTAAAAGAAATCAATGAACATTAATTTACAGGAAGTAATGAGGAAACGTTACTATTGTTTCAAATACTATTATAAGCATGGGCATTATTATATTATATTGGTTAATCTACACTTTCAGTGAATAGACATTTATGAAAGAGAATTAAAGAATTTTGATTGATTCACTCAAACTTACTGATATACATAAAGGAAAGAACAATGGAAGCTAAAAATGTTTTTGTTTTTAAATAAAATTGTAGTCATTTATTCAATTTTTTATCATATTTTATAGGAAGCTCTACACCATTACATCTTAAAAATGTATTTAAATATATTGTCAAATTGTAATTATTACTACAAGTAGATTGTACTATTGTTGATCGTTTTAATAAACCTGACGCATGTTTCATTGACTATATCATTATCTTCAGAAGTTTATAAACGAATTAACGAATAATCCATTTGATTTGATTTCAATATAACACTAATGAATAATCAATTTAATATCGACTTAAATTGTCGATTGTTGTATTTAATTATTCAATTATTTAAATATTCAAAGTTTATTTTGCTTAATCAGTTTTCTTGATGATTATCTTGGAAACATTTAATCTTTAGGCCTATATATGTATTATTTATTTTAGAAAATTTATACGTTTAAATAGATCATGTTTTTTTTGCTTTTATATGAGTTTTGTTGTGGCGCTGCTACGCTGTCGGCGCGGGATCAATTCCCGCCGGGGGCCATCTGATTTAGATACGACCGTTCCCCCTCGCAAGGCAATGGCAAACCAGCGAGAGGTATCCTGCTTAGTATAAACCTTCCCCAACTATGCCGTTCGGATCCGGCGTTAAACTGTAGGTCCCATATACCTGTGAGAGACTCAGTACCACACGCACCACGGGTATATGCGGGGAGGGTACAAACCAGTCGAAGACTGAAGGACTACGAATGAATGAGTTTTGTATATACTTAAATTTTCCTAAATACTCATTTTATGACATTTTATTGTGTTTTTAATTAGTTTCATATTTTGAATTTCTGTAAATTGATGGTTATTGTTTAGCCAATTGAGGCTAAATTGTTATCTTTGTGTGGCCTACATAAAATTTATTGCAAACTGGACATTCTATTTTGTACAGATTATATTCAATTTTCACTGTGAATATTGGATTTTGTTTTTAGTTTTATTTGATTAAAAGCTATATTATCATTACGTATAGAAGACTATTAAGATACTAATACAGTCAAATGAAACGTGCGTCAGGTTTATTATAACGATAAAATTAGTACAGTCTACTTGCGGCAGTAATTACAATTTGATAATATGAGATTCCTACAAGACACTCAAAGAGTTACTTATAAAGAAATTATACTCGTATTTAAGTTTATATATTCTGATTAACTTACAGACGCCGAGATGTAAGACCCGTGAATGTCCTTCCCTAACATTAGCCTACAGAGACTTCCGGACCGGGGTTTTCGCTTCTGGTCGACTTGTTCAATGCCTGTTTCCGATTCGCCTAATTTCCTCTAAAGTGGGCTACTACACCGAAAGTTACGATGATCCCAAATATTCTCCGTGAACCTTTGGCCTATTAACGGGCTGTCATCAACATCGAAAGTCTTCAAACGACTGGTTGAACGTCTGATCACTTAAAACGGTTTGACATTCTGGTCCCCGAGCAATTTGGTTTTCAAGCCGGGCACTCCTCAACACACAGTTGATGCACTTCGTGGAGACCGTGGCCGAGACTGCTTGCTTGCGGGAGCAGACTGTCGCTGTTTTTCTTGATGTTGTGAAAGCGTTCGATCGTGTTTGGCATCCAGGCTTACTGTACAAACTCAAGGATATTCTGTTGACGGATTGGTACTCTCATTTGTTTGTTAGCTTTCTTTTGAACAGAACCTTCAGCGTGAGAGTAGATAACACCCTTTCTTCGGGAAGGGTTCTTATGGCTGATGTACGTCAGGGAAGCGTCTTGAACCCCTTCTTTTCTCTGTCTACCCAAGTTGCCCGAAACCAGGTTGGCCATGTTCTATCACGACACGGCGGTGTATGCCGTCGATCGTCGAGCTGAAACGGCTGTTATCTGGCCCCAGGATCAGCTAGACGAATACAATGAGTGGTAGAGAAATGGAGAGTTGCCAATAACACGGTCAAGAGCACAGCCGTAGTCTTCTCTAGACGTATAAGCCTTCCTGACAGACTGTACGTTAGCGACACTCCCCTGCCCTGATCTTGAGAAGTTAGGTATCTCGGGCTTCACCTGGATCGTCGTCTCACCTGGCGGACACACTCCGAGCAAGTAGCGCGTAGAACCGCTCATCGTTTATATAAACTCCGTCCCCTGTTTTGCAGCAAATCTATGCCCCCCCCTGTAGGGAGGTTCATCGTCACCATCACCACTTACGTGGTGCCAATGATTACCTACGCGATTCCCATAGAGGGCTACTTGGTCAAGACCTATAAGCAAATGCTTCAGTCTCTACTATACCTATGATTGCGCTGGGCGTGCAAGGCGAACTACCTGGCATCGAATAAAATTATCCGAGTCTCCCTGCTTGCCGTTCCTTGGACGCCACTATTCTGTCGCAGCCTGCTTCCAGGGCAATCACTTTATTAGCGCCCTTGGTACCAACCTATCTTTACCAATGAATCTTGAACCTGCCGTCGGCGTACTCTCACCCTCAAATAGTTAACTAATTGAAACTCCACTGTCGGTAGCAGGTCACAAGCCGAACATGCAGAACATCTATGGTCCCTGCGGCAGGAGCTCTACTTGAAGCTCGGGACGTAGCACACTAGCGGGCGACGGACTTGCCCTTCGACAAGCACAGACCCTCTTTTACTATCCTTCCGACAAGGATAAGCATACTTTATTACGGACTACAACTTTAGATTGCAACTGCTTTGTGTGATTGAAATTTCTAAAGACAAATTGTAAGCTGCTATATAATTGCGTTTTAAATAGACCAAGAAATATTCAGAGTCATTAGAAGTTAATACATTAGAAGGAGAGCGTACTTTGACACTAAACGTTTCATGGTTTTGAACAGAATAGTTTTACAAGGAAAAAGTTTCTTTTACAAGAAACTAATTATTATCTTGCGTTTGACTTTCAAAGTTGCAGTTGTAGGAGATACAAAAAATTCTTTGTCAGTTTTACAGAGTGTAACATCCATTACAATGTGACTATGAAAGATAGCTTTGTAAGTTAAGGTTTGAAAATTGCTGATGGCAAGTTAATAAGTCTAAAAGCGTTTCAGTAAATTGCAAATATATTTATTAAAATAAAATATAAAAATCACACGTAACTGCAACTTTTATTATTATTATATGCATTAGAATTCTTATCATATTGTGTATAAGTACACTTTATTATGTTATTAATATAAAACTTAGATATATAGCGTACATAGTAGTAGAAAGAAGAAGAAACAACCATATTTATAATTTGAATTTAACGATATTTCAGAATAGAGTGTAAGTTAGTTTGTGTTCTTCAACGTTATTTAATTTACAATAAGTAGATAATTAAAGTAATGAATGTGTAGAAATATTTCAACAAAAATCTATGTACTTTCGACTAATAATGAGAGTAAAAAATTATATTCTGCATATCACCAAATACATTTCCTCCTCTTTCGACATTCTTAACGGTTTTTGCAGTACGAATATGTTACATATTACTTATTTACATACAAATTTATATATTTCGCTTATCAAAGGCTGTCGTAAATGGATTTGGTAGATTCCATTATGTGTGATGTACAAAAACGAAATTGAAGTTTCATAATGTAGACGTTTTAAGCTTTGCATACGAAGATATATTATCACCTCCATAGCAGAGCTAAAGATATCAGCCCTGCTACTTAATGTTGGGTTTCTTAATAAACATATTAAATAAATCATACTCAAGGAAAAGTACTACTTTAAATTCCACAAAAAGTAAATATAATTTGAGAAGTGTGGCATGCTGCATCGTACATCTAATGGTATATAGAAATTATGGCGTCTCATGGTGAGTTTTCAATTATCGATACAGAGATACGGTTTTGTATACTGTGGTTATAGTATATAGATAAGTCTAAACAGTATTATTATTTTAGACACGACCGTCTACTTTATTAGATTAAACATACTGCAGTGTGCACATAATATATTTTAAAATACAACATCAGTCCGATATCTTTACAATTGCTATGCGGTAACGTAATTTAACATGTCTTTGTTTCCTACGAAATAAATATTAACCCTTGCCATCTCCTTCCTTCTCTTAACAAGTAACATTACAATTACCTTTATATGTGACTTTTCAATGTAAGTATTGTAACAGTACCAAAAATATGGTAGTTACATAATATAAACGAATGTAACATCAAGTATGAGAAAAACATGGGAATATATCTAGATAAATAAACCTAAGTGTATATAAGTGTGTATCTACAAAAATATTAATAAAAATATCCAACAATGAAGAAGAGAATACGAATATATCAACATTAATTACAAAATGAAGAAAGAAAATGCCACAAGCCCAAAACAAAATATCAGTAAATAGACCCAATAGGATCCAACAGTGAGGGGAATCAACGAAACAAGGATCAACAAGCTCCAACAACAATGGAGATAAATAAAAACAGCAACTACGATGAAAATATGGAATAAAGAAGAAAGAAGAAGGACTAGGAAGAGCACCAAGAAGAAGAAAGAAGATGGACAGAAGATACAAGGACTCAACATAAACCACATGTACTAAAAACAGTGTAAGTGACAAAAGAAATGATTATAAGTGTGACAAGAAAACCATTGTGAAACATTTAAGGAACCACAAACAATTACAGTGTGTACTTAATACAAATGTGAAACCTGTGAATAACTAACTATTTCAACTGAATAAACCACACAAACAATTACAGTGATGAAGTTTACAGTGTGAAAAATATGTTAATTTCATGATGAAACAACAAAAATTAAAAATAGTCAAATAAACACAGACAATGAGTGTGACTGATTTAATAAAGTTGTAACCAATACACATGATCATAAGACCACCACATTAGAACAAAATAGAACAATTATGTTATTGTTCATAAAGAACTGACAACAAATAAAAGACATTTGTTAAGTATCAAACATGACAGGAATTAAATTCCACCATTGACCAGAAAAACATTGTAAATAATACAAGAAAGATTTGTGTTAGTGTTTAAGAAGGAATTGTATAAACATGTGTAACAAAATAGCTGAAGTATTATGTTAATATACCGTAGTGAAGTCAGTTTAGTAGTAGAAAAATACTGCACTAAAACAGATGGTACATTGTTACACAACCCACAAGGAAGAGACCTATTACAACAGAAAATGATACATATTAGTATAAATATCTGATCATCAAATATATTATCAAATGAGAATTTATTATAAGTAATAATAATAAATATTAAGAAACAATGTAATATAATGCAAAACAATGTAAATAGGACAAGTCAAACATAATGACACAGAGAATAGCAGAAATGAGAAAAGTATACCAATTTAGTTAAGAAAAGTACAGTATCAAAACCAATATCAATGTTTATAAGAGTATTACCAGTAGTGAGATAAATATCTGATAATACATTGAGAATAGATTCTGAACATGATAAGAACAGTATTATAAATAAATTATTGTAAACCAACTAACCATGTACATATGACCAGAAGTAAGCTGAACCATTGTATAGCTAATTAGTTAAGAAAAATACTGTATCAAATATTGAGCACAGATTGTTACAATTGTTACCAGTAGCAAGAGGAAATCCCAAAGCTACTTTGAGAACAGATAATGACCATAAAAGCAGTCATATTATATACAAACATTTAAAAACCAAATGACCATTATGAAGAAAACCAAATGTAAACAAACAATGACCAACCAGTTATTTATGAAAAATATAGCATATAAACTTATATAAAAGTAATTGGAAACATTACCAAAAGTTAGAATAATATCTAATGCTACTTTGGGAATCCAAACCAAATAGGACAATAACAATTTAGTTGTATTAGAAAAAATAAATGACTATTATGACATGACACAACATGAACAGAGCCATTACTGAAAGATGAAAGAGTTCTGAGCCAATTAAAAGATAACCATTATATATAATAGATTAGGTATTATGTGTGTACACTAATTACAATCATTAAATGATATGATTTATATGAAGAGACCAAAAAATAAGATGAAAAATTGTATAAGAAACATAGGAGAGGCTTGAACTTATGTAAATATTAAATTAACCACAGTCATACATAAATATTATAGTGTAAAATTGTGTAAATAAACATTACTAATAATGTTAGATAGTAATATGATCATTTGAAATAAGAAAAATTAGTTATAAGCATGTTTATGAAAAATCTAACATGGACGCTTAATGACGCCATAGCGAGATTTGTGTAGGAAACAGTTTTTCCCAAATTGTAAATTAAACCGACTGAGATACAGACTCAAAGTGTTTAGATAAGAAGTGTTTTATTATATTTAACTAAAATCTGGTGTAACGAACTTATAAAAATAAGATGCACCAGAAATAACAAATAAAATCGTTATTCTAATAGTAGTAATGAACGAAAAATAAGCGTTTTTGGACTTATTTTAACAAGCAAAACGCCCTGAATTCATTGATATCAACCAATTAACGATAGGACGTAAGATAAGAAAGTTATGATAGTTTTAAACTTTCCAGTTAAATTTTGTACCAGTGATGACGTAAAAAAGCCTCAAACCCAAAGTCAAAATTTGGTAAAAAATCAAATAATTTTATAAAACAAAGGCTTTTGGGGTGAAAAGTATAGTGTTATCAACCAATCAAATTAACGCATTTTGGCAGACACGCCAGAGACGCTTCAGAGGAGCGTAACAGTCTACGATTAGCTTTCAACGGAACAGGTCACGCAGCTCAGCTTCATGGAAAAAGTTATATTTTTGAATTTGTGCGCTTCCATTAACATTAAGTGATAAACACACATAACCTTAATACAACATTCATACATACGAGTGAAAAAGTGCGGAATTGTGTTAATTGAACAAGTAGGTCAGTGTATAATATCGACCATACTTGCGAGTGAAGTTTTAAATAGGAAACAGGGAGTACAGTTTTATTTAAACAATATTTAAACGAAATTAATAATTTTGTGAATATCTAACTTTCGATACTACGCAAGTCATACAATGCTGAGTATCGAAAAAACAGTAATTAAATTATCAGAATTGAGAAAAGATTTAAATCGACATTATTAAAATATTAGAAAAATATTTTAATTAATTATAGTAATTTAAAATATAATGTCTGGAAATAATTGTTAATGAATACGAGTGTATTTGGTCACTCGTTTGACTAAACGTATTTTTCTTGAATTTTTCTATGTTTTAAAATCTACTTTATTAATTTTCATACAATCGGAATAAATGTAATTCTGATAATAATATATTAAAAAGTATTATGAATAATATGTTTACATGTATAGTATAAGAAATATTAGCTAATAAGGAATACTTATCCTTTGTAACAACACCGGTTAATTCTAACCTCAGAAATCGTTACGGTAACTTGATAATTTCAACATTACCGATCTGTTCTCAAGTAACATTCAAATCAAATAGAATTGCTAACAAGAGTTTTTTTTTTGAGAAATTTTTCTCTTGTGAATAAATGATTTTTAAAACTAATTATTAAACGAACGTAATACATTTTTAAATACTGTACAAGTCATACACCTTGACAACTGCACACTAGTATTAGAGATGCGTGCGCATACCCGCGTACGATAATTTCATAAATACCAGACATATGGTACCAATTTTTGATTTTTTTATATTTGTTCAATTATTATTCACTATTGTTAATTCTATATAGTTATTTGTATTACATCTTGTGACTGGTATCATGTTACCTCAAAGAACCTAACGAAATATGGTAATTCGCTGAATCAAAATAACATAACCTATGTGGTTAAATTATTGTACTAACAACAGGTCTACCAGCCTTGAGGAATTAGACAGAGTCTTATTGAATTTTATTGTAATCAGTAATTGAAAGGTTGTTAATTATTGTTTTATTAATTGTCAAAGATTTTATCACTTATCAAATTGTTAATAAACCTCCAATTTTATTACCACAAAAGGAGTATCATTTCTAGTAAAAGTAAATTCATTTATTTTTAATCAGTTCTGACACAGGTGGCGGAAGAATTTAAAAAGTTTTAGCATAATCCAGAATATTCATCAAATATTGCTTCATTTACTATTGTGTGTGATGATATATTAAATATTCAATCTGAATATTTTGTTGTTGTATTTGAAGTGCATGTATTTCAGAAGGAACGTCATAGAATAGAATTGAAGCAATCAAGTGTGGTAAGTAAGTGAGATACACAACAAAGTGCGCGGATCGTATTAATATAAAAAGGAGTGAACTATTACGGCGTACCCATAGAAAACAATACATTAACACCAATAACCTCAACGATTACAATTACATCTGTGATAAACAACATTATAGTAGACACCGGTGCGTGTCTACACCCACACGAACACACCAAACATCAATACTACTATTCAATCAAAATACTTGTAAACCTGATTGTTCTTTTACAGTATATAGGGCATATTTAAGTTGCTCTAACTAAGTATGATGTTGAGTCGAATTTTATTAAAAACCTAGAAAATAATTCAGTCATAAGAAATTAAAAACCTTACAATCATAGACGATCCAAACTTTAAAAATTACTATACTAATTCATAGGATTTTTACAAAAGTACCTCCGATTATTATTGTCTAATTAATTTATTCACATTCCTAAAGTAGATCTTGATAATTTCCACATTCAATACTCCATCCTACTAAGTAATCATCATCGCCAGGTCTCCAAACCTATTTTTTCTCATTTGAGCCATTGAATTGGGAACATGCTATATTTGATTAAAGCAGTTAACTATAACTTTCTCATTTATTCTAGGTATACAGTGTAATACAATACATACTTCTGCATTATGTGTGACACATGCTACTATATAGTAATTTATAGTAATTAACAGCTTATTTGCGATTGTTTAATGTTTATATTATGTGATGACGTTCTGCATATGTTTCTCTGATTTTTGTGCTCGTGTGTGTGTGTGTGTGTGTGTGTGTGTGTGTGTGTGTGTGTGTGTGTGTGTGTGTGTGTGTGTGTGTGCAAGTGTAATATAGGGAAGAGAGAGAGGGAGAGTTAGGGAGAGAGTTAGAGTGAGAGAGAGAGAGAGAGAGAGAGAGAGAGAGAGAGAGAGAGAGAGAGAGAGAGAGAGAGAGAGAGAGAGAGAGAGTAGACAGATGGATAGGGTTATGTGTTCTTTGAAAACTTAATGTCGTATACAGAATTTGATGGTTTACGTCATGTACAAGTACACTTGAAAACAGGTACAGTATAAGCATACTTTGACACACATCAAACTTTAATTCTTGGAATCGCGTTGGCTTTTGCTTTTACATAATGTACCTACATCACGACGAAGTAAAGTCTATATATATTTGTCAGTAGCAAGGAAAGTTTTCACATTGTGACATGACATTGTCATTTGGGTAGAAATGAAATTTTCAGTTTTGTTAATTAGTTAATGCAGTTCATAAAACGGAAATAAATGAATGAACTTGTGCATTATGCAATATTTTTATTTTGTATATTTCATAGCGTTTTGAAAGGATTTTTCCAAAAAGTATTTAGATGTTCATAAACATAAATTAGGATATGAGTGTGTGAAAGACAAAGTATGATTGAATCAGTGGTGCTTAAATTATGAAATAAAGGAACAATTAGATGTTCAACAAAATATAAGGTATAGGAACGATAAGTATAGTAGACATGATTATATGAGACTATATTCAGTCTAATTAAACTTTCTAAAAATTAAGTTCACTCTTTGTGAGCATTTTGTATTACTTTACGAAATAAATTGCAGAAGCTAAAGAATCCGTATAAGCTTCATGGTACCTGTAATAAACATTTAGCAGACTTGGAAATATAATAAAAATGTTAACTGATTAAAGTTAATGTTAGTGGCCACAAAAATTAACTGAGTTAGAGTTAAAGTTAATGCGTCCTAAAAGTAACTTATTAAATTTAAAGTTAAAATCAAACTAACTGATTAAAAGTTAAAATTTAAAAGTTTATGTTTCCTTTTTTGTTTTATTGAGCAAGCTGCTTTGGCTGTTGAAATAATTAAAATCATGTAAAATAAATCCACAAATCACGCTTTTTAAAAAAACTTAATATTTCCGTTGCAGAAAAACTGACAAAATATTTAGCACTAAAAAACTAAATCATTAATAATTTAATAATTAAAACCATAGATGATTTAATTTTGATCATTAAATTAAATTAACATTATTTTTAATTGCAGCAGGTAATTAAATATTGTTTGTCTATTGCATTTTTCAGTTCACAGTACTGACTACTGATATTGTACTGCGCCTTCAGGGCGATGTAGTATTAAATGACTTAATAGGACAGACAATAATTAGACAACTCTATTACAATATAATCTTTTTTCTATTAGACTTTTATAATCTACAAGTTGACGTGAAAAAACAATTGGCAGTTGGAGGTACAACTGAGCCAGATTTGACGTTGGGCAGTCAAAGACGTCCTAATATTTTAGATTATATATCATAAACTATTTTCTAAGTCGCTTATTGTCAGACACTTATCTAAATCGCTTAGTGTTTTTCTGACGAGATAAATAATTTTAATACGTGATTATTTCTCATAAGCTTTTGTACACATGCGTATTTACATCCTTGTATTTTCGTCACTTAAGTTATTATGCTCCAAATATTAATATATTAATACAACAAAAATTATATTATTAAAATTCTTTTCGAAAAATGTACTTCTTACTTTAGAAAATGTATAAAATTAATGTGGGCCTATATGTATACATCGTTGTGATCATATCTAGCAGTAGGGTCTCAATTAATTAATATAAAGTTAAATTATAGCGGAGTTACTTGATCAAATGTTACCTGATCCAGACAACCACTGTATTAATAAGCACAATCTGTAGAACTAAATACGGGTCATTCGGTGTATTGGCACTGCAGCTATTACCAAACACAGCATCCCAATAAACATAAAATTATTTCTGAAGTACAAACTTCCTACCACTTGCAGTGCACAAAACAATAATTACAATGTCAGTTCAAACAGGAGAGAGAAAGAACCTCTTAACAAACAAGATGGCATAGCGCTCTTATAACGAGAGTGGAAATTGTTTACCTAATAACACATTACACGATAAAAGGCAGCACAAATATAACAACACTTTAACGCTACCTAAAAAATAAAACCAACTCAACCTCGCGGAACCAAGTGCAATACATTGAAACAAAATGCTTGTGTTACAACCAATTTCCCAACATACTTAGACCATTGAAGATGCCTGAACATATGGTATACGGTACTGTGGCTAAACCTGCTACTGTAAGTGGATTTTTCACTATTAACTATTACTCAAACGTGAGGCAACAACACAACGAATAGCACATGCAGGCATTTGACCAGACATGCGAATGCTCACAGGAGGCTGTCTATTCGTGTATGACTGCGCTCTCCGTCCGTCTGTATACCAGAGGGCGCAAAATATTTAGGTCCATATTTAAAAGCTGTAACAATTTTTTATGTTTCAATAATTCATATGTACTGCAAGTGTATATATACGTAATACTAGGCTAGCGAGTAGAATATAATAGGCTTAAACTAGCGACGAGTTTATACAGGTTTTCATACATTCTCAGAAACATTTATAACGTTAACACCGTTTATTAGCAACATTACCTACGCTATAAAATTGTGACGGGTGTAATCGTAATAATAATAACACAACGTGAAATTGTTTAGAACTATTTAAAAATTTATTAATTAAAAATTTTTAATTCTTTTGCGATTTAAACTATCATTATTATTCGCATGTGTGTAGCTGTATATATCTTGTTACTAACATATAAGTAGTACCTCGTATTACACATAGAACATAATATACACACTTATACTACAATAAACATTTGTTATTATGTAATATTTCTCTCGACTTGCTCTTTTCTTTGATAACTATTAGATTATCTGATTTCTTTTTAATAATCTATTTTCTTTGTATTATTGCATATGCATTTCTTTGTTTCTAAAAAAGTACTATTTACTTTCAGATTATTCAAATATCATTGATTAAATTATTTATTCAAAATTATAAAATTTACTATTTACTTTCATATGAATTTAAATAGGCCTACCGTATCATTGACTACATTATTTATTCAAAATTATACTTTCATATGTTTAAACATTACTCTAAACTACTATACAAATAAGCATTTACATTTTCAAAAATTATTAATCCACTTTTGAATTATATTGTCTTTCTTTTTACATGGTTAATTGTCTTTACTTGAGTCTTTTTGTTTTTACAAATACATTGTTTTGTTTCACCTTAGTTGTAGCGGTAATACTCAACGTATCCTCTTCGGTCGTAGGTCCTCGATCCTGGATGCTCCTCTGTAGTCGTGCAGTCCTGGAGTCCTTGGTCCTCGTCCTTCAGATCCTCTCCATAGTCTGTTGCCTCGTTCCGTACGCTGGACTCTATTCCATGTATTTGGCTGCTCCCTCGTATTCCGTCATAGCCTCTGGCTGCAGATGCTCTCACGAAAGTGATGAGTAGTCGGATAAAGCCTCCGGCTGCCTCTGTGGTTGATCGAGAAAGAGTTGTTGTTTTTGGGCAGAGACTCCGGCTGCCACGGTAGTTGAACGAGAAAGAGAAATAAGTTGGTGTGTCTCGAGTATCTATACCCTAGGGCGCAAAAATCATGTTTCGACAATCCTCTGCAGGTATCAGTCTGTCGTTGGTGTCCCTTTCTAAACACGATTACTTTTACACTTATTTCGCTTGTCTTCGCAACATGCGAAGATTTTTGCAAATTACCTGATATTCATCTTGTCGGTAATTTTTATGCGTTCACTGTGTATAAACCGTTTTTCCATATCTTAATTAGTGTAAGTTATATTTATATTTATTTTCACTATATTCGCACTTTTTATTATTTTCGCACTATTTTTTTGTACACACCTGCGTCTTTATATTATACACACTGTGGCGTATTTGGTTTTGTGATATTATGCACACACTCTTTACAATTTAAATAATTCATATAATTAATAGCGTTTATTTAGGGGTGACGCTTTACAGGAATCAACTGGTCTCACACACACACACACGTATGATACATGTGTACACACAAACACAGCTGAGTGGCGTGATCAACCTGTACAAGCATGAAATTTGGTTGTTCCCTTTGCAGTTCAGATTGAAATCTGAATTATTATTACTAACAATATGGATTATTTATTTAATTATATTAATTATCTTAATTAATTGTGCAATGCACAGTACCCTATACATTTGTACTGTTGCACATTATTCTGTCGACGTACAGAAACAATCATATTCCTACATTGAAGTGGTATATAACAAAAATGGCTACGCAACGGTTCATATACGTTGTTGTTACGTAAAGCTGGAGATTGTTCTAGATGCACATTTCAGTCCTTTGTCGATTACTGTACTGGCATTCGGCCTACGCGAGGTTTACAAGATCGGACACTGGCGTAGGTCTTAGCGAGTACCAGAGCGGGTGTAACTATGAATTTTTCCTCGACACGTCATGCGGAAAGTGCCCGAGTTTTCTAAACTGTCGGAGCCAACGGCATTAGTAGAAATATTCATAAGTGTATTCATCAGTCGAATACAAAAGTTGTGTCTTACGTTACGGTGTACACAACATGCTACTGACGAGACACAGGCTCATGTGCTTGTACATCTGGGAGTTACAATTGGAACCAGCGGAGCATCTCGCCATCATAGGGTACGAGAGCTTCTGCTCTAATATTGAACCCAATACTATAGCTAGAAGAGGCTAGTTGCTTTATTCACTAGGTAGTTTTCTCTTGTCGCGAATTAGCAGGGAGTAGCCATAAACGTATCTCAACCGCTGAAGATGGCAAGCTTTATCTACTCGACGGCCGATGGAATTTGGGACTCCGGTTTATTGCGACCCTGTTAAGAAGGTGGACGGCGACATTATTTGTTACATTGCCGTGTGTTGAATAATCTTTACCTTCAAATTGTATATGAGTGTTTTTGTTTACGTTTAACTGCAACTAAAGTTGTAATTAACGACTTCATCTGGTGTTAGTTACACTCTTTCCACTGCACAACACGCCGTTCCGTGCAACCGTCGTAACGATATATTGCGAGGTTTTGTTATTTATTGATATACACTAAGTGATTTCTTATGCACTATATTAAAACCCATAAGGCATTTATCTCTCATACTTATCTAATATTTAAAAATAAACGTAATGTCATATTTTAAATATCAATTTTACAGTTTTATCTTACTATCATGAGTCCAAATTTTGGAACCAACTCCTCTGTTAATTTGTTTCCTTTCATTATCTTCTGTTAATTTTGTCCGTCCTCCCACTTTTCCATTGTTTCCAACGCATTAAATATATTTGCTAGTCATACAAAAGAAGTTGAAAGCTCAATTAAGCGACCATTAAGTACACGTATACAATGGTGACGTGATTTATCACGCTTATAACCCCCAGCTAAAGGACCCCTTTCATTTATAATGTTCCACAGTACCTCAAATGGGACAGCGCTTTGTAATCCCGCTGCTGTAATTTCGCGAGGCATTAAGAACTGTTCCGTTTTTAGTATTACGAAACCACTAATTCAGTCTTTGTTTACCAGCTATATTTTCTGTTGTTTTATTTTAGCTATGAATGGCAATATTATTTTATGCTTGTCAATATATAATATTATATCATTTAAGGGTTTTAAAATAAGAACTAACATTTTGTGAATCCATTAAAACTTTTCATAATAAACAAAAAATGTCCATAAAAAATTACGAAAAACAGTTAAACAGTACTTTGTCGTGCTTTATCAAACAACCTGAAAATTTGTGTTGTGTAAAAAAATGTTAAGACTTTACAAATTAAAAAAAACTAATTTGTTTCTAATAAAGCTATCTTCAAGAACTTATTTTATTATATAAATCCTTAGTTAACTACTTTAAGTTTGTCTTGTTGTTAAAGCAAATAAGTTAAAACACACACACACACACACAATTTTGTGATATTTTACCACAAAATGACTGCTCACGTGTGCGGGTGGAGGTGTGTCTGTCTTGTTTTTTGATAGTCAATTATTTTTAAGCTAATTGTTAAAACTTATGTATTGTAGTTTCTAAAATCAATTACAGTTCCTCCAACTTATTTACTTTTACAATACTGAAATTGTTGTTTATTATTCTTTGCCATAATATTCATTATTTTGTTAATCATGCAGTCATATTAATAAAAATAGTCGACGCATATTGACAATATTCATGTGTATGAGGAACAAGAGTTCTCTCATAAGTAATACCAGTGGTTAGAAGTTGGTGATGATGAGGTTGTAGTATTGATCCTTGTCATACAGTATTGTATTTTTATGCAGAAGAGGAATCAAATGACTTGTTTACAAATAGCTTCAAAATGACAGACACGATATTTAAGACAGGAAGTGTTCACGTGATCCTAATCAAAAGGCGCCCGCCCGCTACCAAGGTTATTTTCTTTGTGCTCGACAAGACAATACAATCCCATCTGTACGATTTGATTTTGCCAGTCGTATTATGATAAGTTGACAGTCTGTATAAAAACTAATGAACGACGAATGCATCACACGTATCTTTGCTTAAATGAGGTAAAATTTTACCAGCTCAATATACATGTGTATTGCACAGTACAGATGTCCGTTACTGTGTTTAAAACATTTTGGTTTACTAATTGAACGAGGAAAGCGAATTCTCAGTGTCAACTCGACCGTTCAGCAGTTGTCTGTCTGTCTACCCCTTGGGGTATGTTTCACGATAACTTTTAACCTTAAAAACTGATTTTAACTTATTAACCGAGTTTAGTAACATGTGACATACGTGTTAATACTTACTCATGCGTTTGCATGTATGTCTTTTACCCTACAGGACAGTCTTCTTTTTGAACGTGGGGGGAGCCAAAATTGTGAGAGAGTCTAAAATTGTAGAAAAAGCACATACGTTCATGTGAGGTATTAAATTAAAGAAAAATATAATCGCAGTCTGAGTATAGTTTTTTTTCCTAAGAAAACTAAAGATGTTTTGATATCATGACCTAAAAAGTGGGTGAAAATATTGATATAAACTCAAAAATTCGTGTAGGGTATCGAAAACATTTTTAACCAACATTTGAACGTAGTTTCTAGTGTTAGAAATATATAATTTTAGGACCCAGAGCCAAGAATGAGATAAACAATTTTAAAAATTTCAAAAATCCGCAAGGGTTTTAGTTAGTTAAAAGAATAGTAATTCAAATGCAAAGACATTTGGTATAATTATGTGATCTACAATTATTATATTATTACTAAAATAATAGTAGAGGAATTTGCATTTATATAGTGTTTGCCATAACTAAAAGATTATTTATAATAGAAATTTGAGCAGCCAAAAATTTTGTTCGTTTAAAATAGTAAGTTAGTTCTAAATCTCAGGGAATTTATGGGTATATTTTTATGCTATAGATACTCAACCTTCCAATAGATTTACGGCTTATTATATTGTAATAATTGTACATTATTATGGTTGTACTTTTAAGAAAGAAATTCTACAGTATGCTAACCTGAAGTATTTCCCAAATTGGACGGATCCATCTACATACCTTTCACGCTGCTTACGTAGACTGTAAGAAATCAACAATTTAGTTTTTCCTTTAGAACAAAAACTGAGGTCTCTGTTTTAGGTTTGCAAATTGAAAAATTATTGTAGTAACGTTACTTTAAGACATTCCATACGTATATAACAAGAAAATCAAATAAACCAACGAAACTCTCATTTTTATCGGTAATTTCAACCTTTATTACAAATAATAAAAATATAAATATTTTACTAGCACGAGTAATTATAATTTGTCAATTATTTATTATACGTACACGCGCGCCCGCGTGTGTGTGTGTGAAGGAGACAGTGAGATTGACATAATGTTACCTGTATTGGTAGTCAGAATCTCGATGTAAACATACTGTCTAATGAACAAACCATAATAATAATTAAGAAAGTTCTGATTTACACGTATACTTACACATATATTTAGAGGGGCTTAATAAACCAGTGGGTATATAGCCTGGCTACTAACAAAGTGGTTTCGAGTTCGATTCCCGGGCGCACCATAAATTTAAGATGTGTCTTCAGCTCCCCCACACCAATTTGACTCATAATATCCCTATTTGATAATACTGACGGCTGAAGCTTAATGTTAGCTACACTCCTCCATACTTGAATATCAAGCGGTTCATTTTATATAGCCTAACATGCTTAACTCTTAAACCACTTACGGGGTACAAACAGAGCCAACAATACTATTTTTATTATTGTTGTTATATCTTACACATTGTGACAATTTATATTTATTTATAATAACACTGGACTGTGGAGTGAATATCATGGACTGCATCAACATACGGTTACATAATATACATAGACCACTGGGTATGGAGGTGGTTATGTTTTAAAGCATTTGTGTGTAGTAAACAAGAGTTGTTTTGTTAAAAAAACAACACAATGATAAATTTAATTCTAAAATGTATCTATTATAAAATAATATTTATACCTTACTTTATTCGTTGTTATTTAATAAAATATTATATAATTACAATAAAAGTATTGATGTATTTATACCACGGAGTGTAACTTAAATGTGTCCCGAGGCACAACATTTTCACACTGAAAAGGAAAGCATTGAGTGGAAGTTAGTAAATGACACTTTGTGAGGCAGATCCGTTTGTAGTTTAGCCCACCTTTGTCAGCGCTTGTCAACAACGTGTGATATGTATGTACGTCAATTTTTATTTGAAAACTGGCGTCAAACAGAAACGTCTGCGGAAACCGGAGACAACTGTTACAACTTTTATCTCTTCTCAAACAACAAAACCATGTTCCGATGGAAAAACCGATAAACTTCACTTTCAAAATATGTTTTGATTACACCGCAAGTCGGGTGCGTAAAGTATCAAGTGTCTAGTACAAATATGAGTTTAACGCACAGATCCTCATGGGTAAACATAGACACACTACCATACTGAAACACTGTACAGTTGACTAATATTCTGCTTTCAAATCAATTTAAATTAAGGGGACCATAAAATAAATCTCAGCACCGTTCTACTTAATTTTGAATTCATTAATAAGGTGTAGTGTGTATTTTACTGTTCCAACCCTCTGATCAAGCACATGAGATTTGTTGATTTTTATTTTGTTTGCAAAACAACAGTGCTAATTTTTTTCATGCAATACCTTTGATCCTTACGTCCGCTTCAACTAGAAATATTCCTTCTGTGATGTATCAATAAGCGTTGCACTTTTCTGTTGGAACAATTTGCTGTAGTGTATCAAAATGTGAAACAAGTGATAAGCAAGCCTTTATTCGATTTGCTCTTCTCCATAAACTCCCCAATATATTTAGGGGAAAAAGTAAAAAAAAATTCCAATACACCCTCACACACACACACACATATGTATGTGTGTGCGTGTGTATAAATTTATATATTGTAATGGACATTCTAATTGCATATGGAATGTAGCAGAGACTACAAGCATATGTTAGTCATTAAGAGACTGTGTGAGTAATTAAAGATTGCAGGTTTGAACATTATAAATTAGTTGATAAGGAGCATTGTGAAAGGAGCATTAGTTTTCACTATTCCAGGGTTGTAAAACAACTTTAAGTGCTGTGCGTAAGGATGCTTAACCGCGAGTTTAGTGCGCGTGCGCGATGGTACACGCCCGAAAGCGACCCTGAAGCCGGACAGAAAAAAATCGACTCAGGTATTTTTCCAGACAAGCTGTCTACTGAAGGATCTGCAGTCGACATTAAAGGGAAGTGAACTTATATTTGTATGTACAGTTATAAATAAATATTTAAAAGGAAGTCACTAAATCCACATCTCACATCCACATCTCATCACTAAATCCAATTCATTATAATATCATATATGTAAACTAGTTATTCTATGCTACACCTATATGTTGCTAATGACTATATTTACCAAATTAGAGGCTAAATATTTCTGAAAATAGAATGTTCTTATTTTTATTGTTTATGGTAAAGTTTAAAGTAAACTACCTTAGTAGTAGTGTTAATAATCCTTATGTTTCACACGCATATGTTTCTCTTGTAAGCTAAAAAAAACACCAACTATTTCTTTTATGAATTTGCTAACTGCTATAATTTTTTATTGTTCGACTAAGCTTTTCGTCATTACTGACATCTTCAGGTCTTAAACAACCGACAGGTTTTTAACCTGTCGACATCACCTGTCGGTTGTTTAAGACCTGAAGATGTCAGTAATGACGAAAAGCTTAGTCGAACAATAAAAAATTATAGCAGTTAGCAAATTCATAAAAGAAATAGTAAGGATGGCTGCTAATTTAAACAATACGAAGAATAAAAACACCAACGTTAAGGTTTGTTATTAACGTGCACTAGAACTAAAGGAAGGAACAACAATTTTAACGAAATAAATTACATATTAAAACACATTTTCTAAATATGTTCTGTTTATTACTAGTTTAGCAGTTAATGTTTTACATGTATAATTACATATGTCCTAACATTATAATTTTGCAGCTATTTTTAATATAGCTTAATATGACATCGATTGTGTAATATTTACGGTTGGAATAGTTTAATATAAAATGAACATTTCTGTTTACATCTAGAGCAGGATAGGTAGTAGCAGATAACTTATTATAACGTATCAGCTTGTTATCGGCTGTGGATTGAAGAAGCGGTGGTCTTTATAAAATACTGAGGAATAAAGATATGACGACAGATAAGACATTAGGTGTAAACAAAAACTGCACCAGAAAAACAAGTTAACTGAACAGAATGTTAGAGCATAGAGCAACCTTTGTAGACTGCACGAAAGCACTGAGGCAATTTGCAATATCGGGAGCAAACATAATTAATTGAATACAAGTATTTCAATAGCGACTCGGACTTTGTGTTCCGAGTCGTTAATGTAATAGTTGTATTTAGTTAAGTAACGGACACGTCATGGTCAACGAAATCCAAGAATAATTAATTGTTTAATTAATTGAACAAAGTGACACACTCACCCTGATTTATTGATGCGTGCGTCCACACACACACACACACACACACAATTTTTTTTAAATACGTACAATGCTTATATAATATGAAACTCAACGCAGAATATTCCCCGTAAATTTAATTGAATTCAACTATTATAACAAACTATGAAATGCTACTCTGGAAATGTTACTATGAAATTTTAGTTTTCTATTACATTTACTGTGTGTATCACCTCACACTATTAGTTTGAAATAAAATGTGCGGCATTTAGAATTCCAATAACATTTGTAAAAAGCAGTCAGCGTAAACAGAAAATAACCATCATTATAATAAAAATCTACAGTGTGATTTCTGTTGTAGCGATTTGGAAATTGCAACTTCGTGCAAACTATTTTATTTTTATAAGCTAAAATTAGACCGTTTATTTGAATATTTAGGTCGTCATTCATAACTACTAACCAGGAATTATAAAGATGTTTTTGTGAGACAGGTTACCTTTATTTGTGTCTCCAAAACTTACACTGCTCATAGTAGTATGATACAAGTTTTTCTGAACAACTCTAAACACATTTATATATGAGAATTGTGTCAAGTATCGCAGTGCTTATAAGAGCCATTTATTCAACTGTGCACAGCTCATTATAGCAATATATTAAGGGTATAGTTAGCTACTCGTATCAAGAACAGTGTGTTTTATGATGTCTATTTCATCATCACCCTCAAGGTTTAAACCAAGAATGGTTTGTTCCGGTCTCAAATAGGCAAATATTACAGCTGATCACTCCAGCTCTTCCTTGGACGTCCCATGCCTCTCCGTCCCCTCGGCTTTCAGTTCCATAGTTGTTTGGGAATGCGGCAGTCATCCATTCGGCAAAGATGTTCCAACCAATTCAGCCGATACTGGGCGATCCTGTCGAATATACTCATAATATTTAGTTCCAGCCGTATATTTGTGTTTCTTCTATGATCATGGAGAGTATATCCTGCCACCTGACTGAGAAATCTCATTTCAGCCGCTTGGATGCGACTGGCCTGGCCTTTCGTGAAATTCCAATTTTTAGACCCATAAAGAAGTGTGGGAAGAGCCATCACCTTGTAGAATTTTAGGCGTGTTCCTTTACTTGCTGACTTAACGGTTCACCTGATGGTCTCATATATAAGGTTGATCTTATGCAACTTATGCACCACGTTGTTGCTTCTATTATAAGACACACTGTAACCCAGGTATTCAAAACTGCTAACTTGTTCAAGGACAGTACCATCTATAATAATTTTCACCCGTACGGTATCAGTTCACAAAAAGGCATCACCTTGGTTTTAATTGTGGATATCTGCCATCCTGAGTCTCTACAGATTCCATTTAACAAATGTGTAACTATCTGCAATTTTTTTTCAGAGTCCAACAAAAAAATATGTCTATTTAAATCCCAAATTCCTATTTTTTATTATATTTGTATGTTTAGTTCCTAAGTAAAGAAGGCATTGTCAGAAGAACAGACGTTAACGGATACCTTTACGATTACGATAAAGTTGACGGTTGGTTAAGCCAAGGGCAGTCAGTAGTGTGTGCGTTCTAGTTCCGTTAATTGTGTTTATGCTGTTCCTGCAATCTGTTGTTAACTGATACTTTGATATGATATGCTGATCGAGCGACTTCTTCTTTAATGTGTACCTAACTTTGGAGATTTATTTTTATAATTATACAGACTAACTGTGTTTAATTTTTGTTTGTAAATTTTGCCATCGCTATCAACATTATCCAAAACAAGTGGATTAGTATATTTCAAATTTGACCAGAATAAGGTTAAATTAAAATAAAAACGGCTTCATTTACGAGAAAAACCGGTGATAATAAAATAAAATAAAATAGTCCCTAGATTCGCTTAGCGTTTTTATACATTTCGCTTACTTTGTGTGTAAGAAACAAATTTAGACATGAACTGAAATAGTAATTATGTTAAAACTCATAAGCTGTATACAGTAATTGGTTATTGTCATTCTGTGTGTTATTATGACACCAATATAGTATGATTATCTCGTATTTGATGTGTACGTTTCTGTTGTGTAATCAAATAAAGATTAAAAATAATATGAACAGTTTTTTTTACAAAATAGAAATAAACAGAAATCATGTTCTTGATCAAGCAAAGAGGCTTCATACTGAAACGCAAAATAAACCTTAGTAAAGATTTAAAAATTATGTAGAACGGTACAGAGATTTATTTAACCGTTTTCTTAATTTAAATTAATTTGAAAGCTGTATATTAGTTCACTATACAAACTTTTAGCGTGGAACTGCGTCAACGTTCACACTAACGCGTCTGTGTATGTGCGAAAAGTAACGCGTCTGTGTGGTAGTAAACACTTGTTACTTTACGCACATCCAACTTGACAGTGTAAACAAAACGTATTGTGAAAGCGAACTTTCTCGTTTTGCCAGCGGAACATCGTTTCGTTATTTTCAGAAAAGATAAAAGTTGTGACAATTTTATCGCCCGTTTCCGCAGACGATTCAGTTTGACGCCAGTTTCCAAATAAAATTGACACACGTACAAGACACAAGGTAAGCTCAATCACAAACGGTTTTGCCTCACAGAGTGTCGTTTACTAACTTCCACACAATGCATGTGTGGAAACACCTTTTCGGTGTGAAAATGTTGTGCCTTGGGACCTATATTTAAACTACACTTCATGCTACAAACATTGTTCCTTCTTAAGAAATGTCTCAGTTCTCTATTTTAACTATATAATGTATTATTAAGTGTACCTACAAATGAAATAGTTTACAAGTCTTTTTACAATAAACAATCTTTCCCATCAAATTTATCAAGCGTTTTCCGTTTATCTAATAAAAATTTTTTTTATCAACAAAAGCATTAAAACATAAAACACATAGGTACGTATTGGTCTCATAATTGTATGCGTATCAATACGGTTGTTGATATCGACTGCACAGTAAAGCGTTATTTTAATGGAATACAAATAAACGTAATACACTTGTAAAAAAAATCAATAATTCTACAGGTCCTTTTATATAAAACTGAAGTGGTCTAAGATTTTCCTATTAATGTGAGGCATTCGGTACTCAACTATGACAACACTACACTTCAGCCGTTAATATTACCCAATGGGATGTTATCCCAGGTAATTATTTGAACCTAGCTGAGTCAAACGGTGGGGGGGGGCTGAGAAACATAGATTAAATTTGTGATGCGCCACGGAATTAAACACGAGACCACTTTATTAGAAGCTAGGTTACACATCCACTGTTTTATTAACCCTATAAATAGGCTTATAACTATTTTTATTTAAATTATGTAAATATAAAATTTCCAATTTATTATTCTTTTTCATCAGATAGTCTGTTCACCCAAGGTTGTCTCTAGCAATTGTGGTAACATTATGGCAACCTCTATTTATGTCCACTTCAGTCCACTGAACAGGCAAATAAGCCAGTTTTGGTCAGAAATTTTGATGACAAATGGTGTCCCTGCTTGTTTAACGTTTTACAGAAAAACCTAGAACCAAGTAAGCTCTGCTTCTGAAGGTTCATATCGCGCAGAGGTATTCCCGCGCAAATATTTTCGGATAATGGCAGGAATTTTCGTCGTGCCAACCACACGTTGCATGATTGGTACAAATTTTTAACCTCCAAGGAAGTTGAACAATCTTCTCTGGAGTTTTGCGGTCTCCACGGCATCAAATGGTCCTTTATCCCCCCTTCAGCCCCTCATTTCGGTGGTTTGTGGGAAAGTGGTGTAAGGAGTGTTAAAGTCCATTTACGTCGCGTAATTGGCAGTACGGTCTTGAATTTTGAGGAATACTCTACTCTTCTTTCTCAAATTGAGGCTTGCCTTAATTCATGCCCGTTATGCGCGGTGTCCGACGATGCTAGAGACCCTGAACCCTTAACACCCGCTCATTTTTTGGTCGGTGCTCCACTGACGGCACTTCCGGAACCCGACTATACACAAGGCAATAATACTCATTTGGGCAGATGGCTTCTGCTCCAAAAATTTACGCAGACCATCTGGAAACGGTGGTCTAGGGATTATCTGCACCAGCTGCAGCAGCGCAATAAATGGCGCACCCCATTAAAAAATTTGAAGGTCGGACAACTTGTCCTCATATTGGATGACAATTCCCCCCCTCTAGAATGGAAGCGTGGGGTAATTACCAATGTTTTTCCGGGTCAAGATTCCTTAGTACGCGTCGCAGAAGTTCGCACCGCGCTAGGTATCTTACGCCGACCCATCCACAAATTATGCCCCCTTCCGGTGGCAACAAACTAATCGTATGCGTGCCATACGAGACATACGAGGTGTGTGTGTGTGTGTGTGTGTGTGTGAGTGTGTGCGTGTCACATTATATGGAACACGCCCGGGACATTCCCCGGGGCGAGCATACAAGTCAATTGTATCATAAGCATTGTAACATTGTTAAGTGTCGCTAGCTATTACAGCAATAGTGACTATATCTCATATGTACTATCAATCATTATGGATGTTGTGTATTGTCAATATGTTTGGGTGATTCAAATTCTGAGAACCACAAGTGTCATTTATAGTGTCAATTATTCTATATATGTATTGTATTTTCTAAGGGTCAAACATTATGAAATTCATTGGGGTTGTTATGTCAATATCATGGGGAAATTATTGTATTTTTTATGGTGTTATCACTTGTTATTGTAATGCTTGGCAAATATAAAGAGGTATCATTTGGGAAAGATCAATACTTACTTAATTATTGTATTATTGTGCGTATTGTATTACTATTATGTTTTGAATAATTTTGTCAGTAAGCCCTTGCTATTGGCGTAAGGGTCAATTTATTGTATGCTTGGTGATTGTTAATTGAATTTATATTATGTTTATTATGTCATTGCTCTCTGGCCAGTGCGCCAATTATTGTATCGCTTACGACATGTAAGTCTAATTATTATATTGTTCAATTTAACCTTTAATGTACAAAATCGTCCCGATTTTGGCGGGCAGTATGTTTAAACTTTGTACTGGTTTATCAGCTGTAAGCAGTCTACTACCATTACACGGCACGCGCGGATGACGTCACGCGTTTATCAAACGTTGCAACCGGCCAGCATCGCCGACTGCAAGCCAGTTTTAGTTCAGTTTATAACACGACTCCGAGCGCAACTCTCGTAAAACACTTCTCTTACAGCCGCGGCTTCTGGCTATTTTTCAGCATGCATTTATAATATTTCATTTTATTCATCTACCTGCGTCCATCTACAATGGACCACGATTTCATTCAAAATTAATTTCGGGCGTTATTGCCTCAAATGCATCCGCACGTGCCGATCGTAATTAGCAATCAGATTTTTCAATAAACGAATGTTCAACATCTTTAATACAGTCCACTTCTTTCTAACAAACAATCCAGCCTTCCTCATTAGCGTCTTTGGAATAAGTCACGATTATTCAAGAGCTTCCAAACCGCAACATAGTATATATATAAATATTGCAACAGATCAAACTTTATTATTCTAATAAGGATATTGTGAGTGTGTAAAAATCACATACAAGTCTATTATGGAGGAGATGAAAAATTATTTATTATATACAAATATTGTTTATAAAGATGTATAATGTATTTTAAATTGTCATGTATTGATAGTATATTAAATTGTTTGTATTGTTCGATTAATATAAATCGATTTTACTTGTTTGCTGCAACGTCCTCCTCTCGTCTCATCGGTCCCGTCTCGTCGTCCTCTTCTACAGCTTCACTCCTTCCTGGTGTCCTCTTCGTCCTGGCGTCCTCTTCGTCTCGTCGTTAACTTGTACAGCAAGCGGCTCCAGCGGCGATATTTCACAGAGTCTCATAGTTATGTTTGACTGCTTCCACGATATCTTGTAGTGTCTTTAAGTTCCCTAAGCGGATATCTTAACTTACACGAAACAGCACTGTAATATATTTTAAATTTTATCTAATTATTTACCCTCTCGGTTCTTATCGCAAACCTTCGGTAAGAATTTCAAGGTTTATAGTTTATTTAATATAAGATATTTCTACGTTTATAAGAGAACAACTCTCTTCACCGGGCACAACTTCCCCTAGCAACGTCGACAGACAGACTGTGTCCATCCTAGCTCTGCAACGTATGAATCTCACTGAATTTGGTGTAATTTGATAGACCAAGCCCAAGTCACATGATTGATGGAACGACCAGATACACAAATTTCATGAAAACTTTGTATAATTTTGCATAGTCCTGCATGGAAATTATCTACAATTTTTATTACCCTATCATTGATAAGAGTAACACTTGGTTTTTGCTTTACTTAAAAAACCATATTTCTAAAATAGTTAAAAACCTCAGAGTATACACAAATCGAAGCTATTTACTTAAATTTGTCAAATTTTCATGTAAATCGGTTAACTACCACTGCCGCTATAGCGATCGCAGATTATCACACCCGCACACGCGCACCAATTCATACAAAAAATACATGACAATATAGTACATCTTTTTATGAAGAGTTTGGTGTAACCTATATGCTTATCAATTTTTAAATACAAAACTTATGACTAAAAGACAAAATATTACACAAAACAAATTTAAACAAGAAAATGCTCGTCATTCATGTACTCTGATATAAACAGCATATCTTATCATCCTGTGTTCTGTTGCATGATATATATATATATATATATATATATATATATATATATATATAGTAATATATAGAAATAAAACACGATAACCATTAGCAATCAAATATGAATAATATAAATACAATTATTATGATATTTACGCAATACTTATAGTAAAACAGAATTCACACAATAAATACACAATAAATTATATACACAATAACTAGCTTTTCTTGTTGGATTAAAACTGCACCTTTAAACAAATTTTGAAAATCAAGATAACTCGCGACCCCTAAATCAAAAATGAAATAAAAATTATTAAATTATCATGAACGTATTGAAATATTTTTCCATGCGCTTAGGGGATATGAAAATAAAATATTAATAAATATTTAACATATTACATGAAAAATATTAAAATAATAGAATGTGAAAAATTAAGAAAACCTAATAGTATGGAGTTTCTTGCCCTTTTTTATTTCTTCGAGATCATTATAAGTAATGTTTACAGATGTTTCATTCATATTCTTTAAATCAGATCTGTCAAAAAGCTTTTCATATTTATCAGGTAAAATATTTTTAAATTTTCATCCAATGAGACACTTATTTTTTTCGTATCAATTAACTGAAAACTATTAGCTTTATATTGTGTACCAATATCTAATTCACGCAACTTTTTACTTTCAAATGAATTATTTAGCTTAACAAATTACTGTTTTATTATTTATTTTCGAAGTAAGTTTTAGTTCGGATTTAAATACGTAAAAATTTAGCAAGATAAAAATAATTTTTTCTTTAAAAAATAAATTTCTCTTATAACTTTTTTATTTGGCAACAGTTTTTAATAAAATTTAGTATACTGGTTTTAATTATAAATTAAATTTAAAAGATCATCTTATTTTCTTTAATATCGTTTCTGACTGAATCATATTTTAATAATTTTGGGAAGCAACAAGTGTGTAAGCAATGACATGATCATTCTGTAATACAGCATTTTGAAAATCTACAGAAATAATGAACAATGGGTGAATGGGTTGTCGGGATATTACTTTTAGAGTTTGATATATTCTCTGGATATATTCTTTGACAGTTTATCGACTCTTTGTAGTATCGATAATATACACTGTTCTATAAGTTATAAATTTTTTGGTGTATAATACTTTTCATTGTTGTTATAAAATAAGTATTTATAATCTTGATAAAGCTCATACATCATAGCATAATTAACTTCTGAAATATATACGTTTTGTAGCTTATCAGGTAGCTTCATTTACTGGTATTCATATATTATTTACATTTAAAGCATCAAATGTACTCGCATCTTTCAATTGATTATATTGTCGATCTGCTTGAAAGCCAGCAATTATAAATTTCAGATTAAAAATAATTCTGTAAATATTAGAAGTATGGAATGAAAATATTGTTCTCACTACTCCACGTTTTTCAATTAACTGCTAATTTAAAAATCTAAAGTTCACTTTTTTCCCAGCGGTATTTGACTACTCCAATTCATTAGTAAGTTGTGTTTTACTTGTTGACTTGATTTTAATAATGTGCACACAAACCATAAACTCATAAATTATTACTTTTCCAACATAAGGAATTATATCAATTTCCTGTGCTTTTGATCTATATATATCATCATTATCTCCTGTTCTTCTGCGCATCTGCTTTAGAATAAGTAAGCGTTTATTTTATAGTACTAAAATATCAGGATACTTAAATAGGTAAGAAAAATACCTTGCTATGTTTCAGCCACCTTACTTTTAACAACTTTTCAATTTTATAAAAATCTAAAGAAATGGAAGTTTTAGGACATTATTAAATTATTTGAAAATAGTTATTTTATAAAAAAAGAAAAGTATTTTTATTGATTTGCGCATTCTGATTGTAATATTGATTGATATCTGTTACATAACGTTACAAAAGCAGTTGGCTATGATATTATTATAAGACTTTCACGAGCGGTCTCAGTTGTATTTGAAATATCTACCGGCGTGTATGGTCGTGGTCCAAGGTTTTCATTCAAACCAGACGTTTCAGCAGCACCACTGGCTGCCATATTCAATGGATATTCGAGTCTACCTAACGTGGTGTGTCGTACTTCCGGCCCACAGTACTGTGGTGAAGGATAAAGATGTCCCGCGGTGCTTACAAATTCATTAAAGTAATTAATTCATTAAATCATTATTATTGAATAATTAAAGTAATTCATTAAATATTAATGAACTTATAAGTACAGGTGAAGATAAATGACTTTATAACTGCGGGACATCCTTAGCCTTCACCACATTACTGTGGGCCTGACGTACGACACCCCGCGTTAGGTATACTCGAATATCCACTGAAGTTGGCAGCCAGTTGTCCTGCTGAAACATCTGGTTTGAATGTAAACCTTAGATCATAGCTAAGCAGCCCGGTAGATATTTCAAGTACAGTTGGCTATGATGTTTGCTGTTTTAAAATGATACTGATATATTTACAGAAGGTATGACACATTTAGGTTATTTTTATGTTTTTAAAGGAGAGAAGATGATCACAATAGAAATGACTAATCTTTCAATCAAGAAGCAAATCAAAAGTGCTTTTTATACTGTTTCATTTTTTTAGGTAAATTAAGAACTAACACCGAAAATATTTATAGATATGTTGAAAAAGTTTTACAGGTTGGTAAAAATGATACTTCATTTACTACCTTTGTAAAATCTGTTGGAATATTGTTTGTAAATTTACCAGTTATGCCTGAAAACGAAAATCATTTTTTGCACCCCTTTGCTGCTTTTCTTTATTTTTCTGGAAATTTGCTATGATTAAAAAGTGAAATCACAACAAAAGGAAAAAAACTGTTTGATTCATTGACAGTTAGAAACGACTCAACAGCTATATAATAATTGAACTGAAATATGATGATAAATCAAGGTGTTAGGCTCTAAAGCAGATCATAAATAAAAATTATCTTGATGTATTAGATCAAAGGTATAAATGTTTTTACATAAAAAGTAATATTCTAGTAGGCTTGCTTTTAAATAAAAATAAATATGTAAAATATGTTACAATGTACATTGTACGACTATTGAGAATGCTAAAAATGTGACTGTAATTCATATAAAATCAATATTTGTTGTATTTTAACAATAATAAAAAGTGTGATTTAAGATTAGAATATAAGCTAAATACTTTATTCTATTATATAATTGTTTTGTAACAATCCATTATTAAAAAATCCCACCGAAAATACTCGTTTGACCCAATGACGCAACAATGAATCTCGTTGTGGATGTCCAGGTTTCCAACATCTATAATAGTTCGGTCTTCCAGTTTTCTTTCGTTATTCTGCGGCGCTGACCGTTGGGTCTCTGTTTTCTGTTCATCCTCTTCATCATCTGGGCTGTCGGGATTTTCAGCGCGCGCACTTTATGAGTTGCTCAACCAGACGCTGACTTGGCGGCCTCAAATCGCACAGCATGTACCAGGGCGTCCGCACTGTTTTGGTGCTTTTCCATTCGTAACACTTCCTGTAGTTCATTATCTGGGATAGCAGCAGTAAATGTCTTCATCGCAAACCTCGTTAAAAAATCTTCTTGCTCTTCAGGATAGGCCAGTCTAATTAGTCTGTCGATACTTGCTTCAAACATAGTAATAAACCAAGTTTCCATTTTATGATGTTCAAAGTTAATGTACAAATTATTGTGTACTGTCTGAATGATTTCATATCTGTGATTTACAAGTGTCAAGAAACATTATAAAGCAACAATATGTAAGTCTCTAACTACCCGAAACACAATGTTAGAAATAACCAATAAAAGGATTTAATAAAATGTGATTTAATTCAATTTAATAGCGAGTTATAAAGTTCTGATTAAAACGGATGGTTGAGCGGGCACTGTTTTAATTAGAACTCTTTACACTGTTTAAAAGAACGCAGTAATAATTATCACGTAATTATTACGGATCTGTACTTCCAGGTTTTGTAATAAGTCAGAATTTTATTCTTGCAAGTGCAAAAGAGGCACAAGAAAGAAGAATAAATCCTCTAAAGGAATATAAAAGAGGATCACACCCTGCATACATCTGTCAAGGCACCATTGTTTCGTTAGTAGCATCGCGCTGTGTATTCTTATCTATACAATTAGTGTGCAGTTCCTTCTTTGTGTGTTTTTTTAGCTATTAGTAGAATTTATGTTGCATCTCCGTACAATAGTATATTTGTCTTTATTTTTGTTTTCTGTTAACAGCGTTGATGTTTTTGTTCGTTTGAATCCAGCGTGTTTATTATGTGTCATTAGGGGTTTTCTGTAGAAAAGTTGGGAATGGCGCTGGGATACTAATGTAGACGTCGAAGGTTTGATCCCCGGGCGCACCGTAACATTAAGTTGAAAATAACCCAAGTAGACTCAGCCTGTGTAAATGAGTACCTGGGATAAAACAGCCCTAATTGGATAATAATGGGCGTGTTAATCGTAGTTATGGCTACATTGCATTGATTGTTATGTTGAACTGCTCGTCTAAAGCAGGCTACCATGCCTTGTTCAAGACTCTTAGACGATAAAAGAGGATTTCTTCTTCTCCCTTTTCTTCTTCTTCTTAGTCTTCTTCTTTTTATTCTTCTTGGAAGCAGGTTCAAAGAATATTATTCAAAGATCAGGTTCGTCCTTTGTTACAACTGATCCTGCCATCTGTTAATCGGCCGTCCCAGACATCGTGTACTTTGAACATATATTTTGAACTTACGTGTGATATTCTTAATGGCGTTCCAAGTGGTTTGACAATTTCTGTCTTATTAAGATCTTATTAAACAATTATTATTATTATTATTAGTATTACTAGGCCGGTAATAATGAAGCTAAGAAATGTTTAGTTGCTTATTTCTGCTGCACTCTACTGTAATCATTTGGCATACTTGACGCTTATTTAGTATCGTACGTGTAGACCTATAGTCCGCACTGGATAATTGTATAACTACGAGTGTCTGTTACACGGCTTAAAGGAAAAGGACGCTGGTATTTACATTACACACACACGCGCGCGCACACCCACAAATATGCCTGCACGTACCGGGTTGGGGGCGTTCACAAAGCTATAGGAAAGGTTCGAACTCGGCATTTACAAGTTTGCAAAGTTCGAAGCCGTCACGACTCAAATAATAATGCGAGTTCAGCAATTAGCTTGACAGAGTCTTCAAAGGAGTTGGCTCCAGTTGTCTAGTCGTTGATTTAAGTGTGGTGTTATAAGGCGAATGTCGAGCGGGGAAAGGAGTGACCTTCATCAATGTTTAGCTACTTAAGGACTCTTTGCGCTAAATAGGCGAACGGCCTTATACCGTAGATGAATATGTTGAATTCATATTCTTGGATTACTTTGCCAGAAGATATGCTAACAGTGACTGTCTTCAGAACAAACAAGAATTTTTTTATATATCTGGCAACAATCGGTTAAAATTTATATATTTGTGGAGCAAAAATGAGGTCAGAAAATATAGCAGATCACGTTGAAGTTTATGTCCGGTGAGCAATTGATAGAGAGTCCAGTGTCGTTGGTGGCTCTAGAATTGAAAGCTACGCGTATTTTCTTGTGAAGGTCGTGTTCCTTAATGACAGAACATGACGGACGTACGGCAGGAGACGTATGACCTAATGCCAAATATTCCTTCATAAAATAGTGAGAAATTTGGCGAACTTCTTCATCGGCGGATAGGTGACGTACGAGAGCTATAAACCACTAATTCCTAATTTAGAATTTGAACTTACAGCGGAGGCATTTTGACAAAGGGCAAGACTAATTGGTACCGCACGCCATGTTGTCTCGTAGAAACGTAGAATACAACATACACGAAATATCATAGAGAAAATCCAAATAAAAATACAGGAAGTACATAACAGAAAAATCAATAACCTATTAACACGCAGGAACGTAACCGTCCCTACACCGACACATAAATTTCACACACGTACTGTAAATACAACGACAACCAATTTCACTAACACAGAAATAAACCTCTTAGATAAAGGTCTAAAACACAATTTATGTATCAATACAACTAATAACGTTAATAGTAAATATACACGTGACATAGTCCTAGACGCTGAAACAGCCATACAACACACACTAAACCAAGACCATGATACCATACGTTATGAAATAAAGCGTAAATTACAACACACACAACAATACGAAAATAAACAACACAATAATGAATTCCAAACACTAAAAACATAAAACATAAATTACATGAACACAACCTAACCGTACTTAAAGCAGACAAAGGTAATATAAATGTCATAATAGAAAAACAGGCTTTAAATAACAAAATTGAAACATTTCTTAATGAAAACAACATCACTAAATTAAATAAATACCCCACCCCTAAATATCACAAACAAATAAACAAACCCCTAAATAACACAAAACACATAGTATCACCTGACAACATCAAATATCTAAAACAAATTAAACCAAAAGCCCCTACACTAAATGCACTACCGAAATTACACAAACCCAATATTCCCATCAGACCACTTATAAACAACACACAAGCACCTGCACACAAAATAGCTAGACATTTAGATAAATTGATCAGAAATAGCATAAATTTAACAAACAACACCACTGTCAAAAATAATTTAGATCTAGTGAATAAAACTCAACATGTACACATTCCCCACAATTCCACACTTGCTTCATTCGACATAACAAACCTATACACCAATGTTCCCATAAAAGAAACCATAATTACATTAGAACAATTACTAAAAATAAATAACACACCCGAAACACACATAAACGAGATCATCCATTTAACTAAAATTATCACAGATCAAAATTATTTCGCACACAATAGCATGTATTACACACAAACAGATGGACTACCCATGGGCTCCCCTATATCAGGTATACTAGCAGAAATATTCATACACACCATAGAACAGAAACACATACTGAACAACAACAAATACACCGATAAAATAATATATTGGCACAGGTATGTCGACGACATTTTACTCCTTTACAACGGCAACAAAAGACAAATAGAAAATTTCCACAAATACATTAACACTATACACCATAAATTAAAATTCACACTTGAAATAGAATTAAATAACAGCATAAACTTTTTAGACCTTACAATCACCAAAACAAACAACACACACACATACAAAATATACAGAAAACCCACCACATCAGACATGGTCATACACAACACATCCAACCACCCAACTCAACACAAACATGCAGCTTTCAACTACATGCTCCATAGGCTCACGTCAATACCCCTAAACACACATGACTACCAAGATGAATTAAACACAATTAAATACATAGCAGTCAAAAATGGACACAACCCCGAATTAATAAATAAACTACACAAACGAATCCTCAACACAAAAAGTAAAACACATCTGACCAACAGCACACAACCCAGTAAATACATAACACTTACATACTACAATTCCAATACACATAAAATTGCAAACACATTTAGGAAACAAAATTATAAAGTAGCCTACAGAACCAACAACACCATTAGAAAACACATAAACAATACTAACAAAGACATTGACACATACAGAAAAACAGGGGTTTATAAATTAAATTGTAATGATTGCCAACAATTCTACATCGGCCAGACGGGAAGATCTTTTTCTTCCAGGTTTTCTGAACATTTAAAAGCCCTCACCACAAACTACATACATTCCACATTTGCCACACATTTACATAACGAAAACCACAGTTACACAAACATAGAACACAACATGGAAATATTACACTACTTACCTAAAAGTAGAAAACTAAACACAGCTGAACAATTTGAAATATACAGATATCACACACTACAACCAAACAACATATTAAATGAACAGATACATTACAAATCACATACACTATTTGACACACTGATCCACACACATAATTCGAACCTCAGCGCCAATCCCTTCCCACCATTAACCCCCACCACACACTCCATTCCGTAACGGTTATTCTGTAATCGACAGTTAGTATTAAACCCACTGAAGAAGAGAAACAACATCTCGAAACGTTTGGGAAGTGACAACAGTAAGTTCATAAGTGAAAGTATTATATATATTATTAAAATAATTCTTAGTACGGTAATCACTTCATATTAAACTGGAAGTCGCAATAATAACTTCGACAAAAACCACGCTAAATCTCTAACCCAGATTATCTTAGCTGGCCGCAGGGTGCTTATATTATACAGAGCCTAGGTTGACATGAAACTATGCAATCTGGGCCATGCGTGGAAAAATCGCCCAGAAAAGACTAGAACACCGCCTTCCATGCATTAGTACGAGTCACACACCACGCAGGTTGCCTGTCTCATAGGAAGAGTAAAGTAATAATTCCCCGTACACGCGCGCGTGCACACACACAGACCTGTGTGTGTGTGTGTGAAATGTGGTAGTACATAAACTTTACTAAAATAACAGTAATTTTTATGAAATTTTTATATTTAAAGAAGCAATAGTCTTTAAGCCATATTGAAATTGTAAACTGTCAGGATCATTAGTGTATGTAGAGAAATAATGCAGAGAAATTTTATGGTTTTTTTATATAATAATAATAATAATATTAATAATAGCCAATGTATGTAGAAGTTGTAAATGGTTACCTTATATTTATGTGTAACATTGTAAATTCTCATATTCAATGAAATAATTTGTAAGAAGTATAAATTTCTTAGAACATAGGCCTAATCAAGTGAATACAAGAATTAAATAAATTTACGTAGTGTAACTAATTACATAAGTGACTAATAATTTTTAAATGCGAAAAAGAATGTACATTACATGAAAACAAATTATTTAAATTATATTTTGAAAAAAAAAGACAATGGAATACCAAAAATAAAAAAGGCTTATATTGTAATACTATGCCAAATGGAGAATAAATAATATTAGAACACAACCATGTGAAGAAAACATTCATTCTTATTGAACTTTCGATGAGTATAGCCTACTCCTACCAAAAATGAGTATCTGAAGAAATTTGAAGAAAAAATTATTAAGTTAATCTTGACGGAAAGAATAAGAGTAGACCTTAAAATATAACCAAATAAAGAATTCATAAGTGAGCAAGTAAAGTAAGGATCTGCAAAGCTATAAGTATATATTATAATAAAATTCATTTAAATAAGGGAAAAAATAAATAACCTAAGATTAAACGACTACGTACCAGGTATTAAAATATAAAATATGCAAACACACACTACATTGGAATTACACCAATAAAATTATAACCAAGAAACTGCACAGTGTACTTCGTTATTAAAAATAAATAACAGAGCAAAATATTCAAAGGGTAAATATTATTTTATTATACATACAGTTCAGTTTTCAAAACAAGAATTATGAAATTAAAATCTGTAAAAGAAACTTTAACGTTTAGATTTAATTGAGGGCCAAATATAAACCTGGCGTCACATTTAAGAATCGTGCGTCTTGTGTGTTTGTCGATAGTTGATAATTGAATTAAGCGGGCAGCGCGGTGTAATGGCGTAAGCTGGAATTAACAATTATAAAACCAATTAATTAAAAGTTATTGGAATTTGTAACTATTTAAAAAAATGTAATTGAGTTAATGTGTTCGTCTTTAAAAATATCATTTATCTGTGCTCCTTGCCCTGAGATATTCAATAGTGCTTACAAATTTTCTAGTCTCACTGAGCATATTTGTTTAATTAAAAGTAGCACCACAGACACCTACACACAAACACACAGGGAGAGGCATGGAGTAAAAGTATAACTGGAAGTAAGCATCATTTGTAAAGGTCTTTTAAACTCACACAGTAACACTTAAAATGTTTCTTTAATCTGCTCTGAATATATAGGCTAATACTATGTGCCTTTCAGATCAAATAATTTCAGAAGTTAGCAGGTCACATCTATGTAAAATTTTCGAATTTAAATTAATTTACCTTTTGTGAATAGTATACTTTACTTGATCAGAATACATTAAAATATTGTAGTTTTATACGCATTATACGTAATAAAAATGAAATAGATGCAGAAAAGTTAGAAAACGTTCATAACGTATTAAAGACCTATTTTTTCAGTGAATAAGGAAACAATAACTGATATTTCTGAATGTGGAAACTGGATACCCTTAACACATTAGGGCTGTCAACAATCTAGTTTTATAGTTGAAAATAGTGTTATACAGTCCGCTCTTAATTACTGATTTGGTGACCACTGTCATTATCTGCAAAGCACCTTTGTCCATTATTTTAAAAATCTTACATAATATTTAAAGTCATTTTGTTAGCCGTCTTGGTTTTACACAGCTGGGGTCTGCTTAGTGGAAACTCCTTCTTGGGGTTGAAATATTCCATTTGTTTTATAGTGTTTGTCTAGGAATTAAAGATTTTAGCTCACATTCCACAATGAGATGTGACTTACGTAAGTTTCAGTAAACTTACAAAAAATATTGTGTAGATTAAAGTTTAAATCAAATAGCAAAGTTTACTCTAGACGGTAATCGCTTTTTCAAAGCGAAATAGTCTTAAGTAACTCAATAAATATAATGAAACTATTTCACTTGTTGGAATACCGTAAACACTTATCATAAATGTTTATTAAACTGTGAAAGTATTTGTATTTTGCAACATAAAAAGTTTATTTAATTTCTTCTGTGTACTTAAAAACGATTCAAAATTTTACTGTAGGTTTTTAAATACTCAAGTAGAACCAAAGATACAATTTAATCTTTAATTTTATGTCTCCATTCGGTATTGAAGCGTTGCAAAATTTGAATGAATAGTTTTATATTACTGGTGCTAAATAACATTTCCTTACTCTTTGCAGCTTATTTATTTAAAATTACGTGCTGCGACAGTGTCTTGACAAACGTAGTATAAAATATAGAGAACGACGTAGTAATTAAATTAAATTGTAAAAATGTAAATACGGGATACTACGGGTATAACGACTCGCAGACACGCTAATGTATTCTGTAAGTGATATTGAACAACCCAAAGTAATACTCGGTACGGTTTAACAAAACGGTTGACTAAGAGGGTTATGTACTAAGGTACTAAATTTGAACTGATCAAGTCTAGGACACTCATAATTAGAAGTTACTATATTTAAATTTGACTTAAAATAATAGGCCTTTTGCTCGGTAATATAAAAACCCAAGTTTCTAAACACTAATTTTACTTTGAAGGTTCATCACTTCTTTCACAGCACTTAACAATTGTTATTTAAGGCACTTTCACTTGTAAAAAACTTACTTGTTGTTAATTCCTCAAACGTCGTTTCGGAGTGGTATTCTCCTTCCTCACTGAGTGAAAGTGCCTTAAATAACAATTACTAATTTTACCATTAGCATTTCCGGATTGGTAACTGTCAAATAACTATGTAACAAAATTACATAATGTTCAGCTTAGCAACAGTTAGTCCAAAACACTGTACTAAATTGTGTTGTACTGTGCACCAAGAATTCAGCTGTTGCACACCCGTTGCTGAACAATTCCATGGCCATTCACACTTGGACACTACTTCGTAAACCATTTCCAGACGTTTCAGTGACTCGGTAAACTAGAACTTTCAAGAATAAAGACAACCAATTTCATTTTTTACATAGTGTAGATTCAATGTAATTTTTATATTAAGATTGTACATTATCCTAAATTTGTCTGGTTTCACTATCTTTAACATAAATACTGAGATAGGAGAATTAATAACTCAGAGTTAATAACAGAGTCAACTGTTTTGTTGTAGTCCTGTTGAATAACGTTTACATACAAAACGTCATCTAGACTGTCATATGTTACGGAGATAAATGTAATTTTCTTTTAATAATCTTCGAGTGACGGCTGCGATAAAAATTAATTTTATCGTTTTCACCTTGCATGACACGTTTATAATTGACGTTATAAAGTTTTGGGAACAATAAGGTTTTGCCATATATAATTTTTGTTTCATTATGATACGATTTTACTTCTAGGATACCAGTGAAATTGGTTGCTAGCGCAGCTTCAACTATCAAAGACCAGCGAATATTTATCTCATACTAACGGTGGAAGCAGGCTAGTGTATTAAGTGTAGATAAATCGTTGAGTAACCAAACGTTTGCGTACATTTTACCTTTTAGATTGATTTGTTGTGAAACAGCAATAGATTTATTATTTTTCAGTGAAATTTTGATGAAATGAATTGAAACACGGTACTAATGAATTTTAACTAATTACATGGTTTATTGTAACGTACGAGTGCAATTAATTACTAGCTACGTATTTGCTATTCCTTATTTGTAAACATCATTGTTTTATATTTATATTTTACTCGCTACATAAGAAAGCTTTCTTCAAAACAATGATGGATGGATTAACAAAAACAAACCAGTGTAGTGTTCTGTATGTATGGTATAGTATTTTACTCCGTACTGTTTAAGTATGGGGATAAATCTGCGGGGTAGCATAACATCCGTGCCGTTGAAGCCAATATACCAATTTCGGTATGCGGACGCCAAGGGGATTTTATTAGTTGTAGCCATCGGACGAAAAGCTTCGTTTGCTTAAAAATCTGAACAGCATTCAGCAAAAAATCCAGTTTATCATGGAGGTAGAAACGGCCATAGATTCTGTTGAAAGACTACGCATACTGTCGCCAATGTCATTCTGACTTTAGTCATCGTCTTAAATATAGGCTAAACGTGGCTTGATTATGAACGCTGGTTGATCGGTCTTCTCGCACGTGTTGAAAGATCTTAACTTAAAACTCTGAATTAAATAACCGACGCGTTATAAATGAACGGTCTGCTGCGGATGTGAAAGCGAGCCCTGCGGCCGCCTAGATCAGAGCAGACTGATGCGCCGGAGAACCAAGAAGTTGTCGGCACAGAATTTTCGTGATGCAATAAGTCAGGAGTGTGATGAGCCGTTACGGAAAGGTGCTGAACGACGTGTTGGCCGACGGAACCACTCTCATCGTGCTTTATATACAGAGTTACTGAGTCTCAGATACTATTCTCGACTCGGCGGTATTTGCTTGGATTCCAGAGGGAGGCTATTGAGATCTACAAGCATGGCAACGACAGCATGAGTATGCACCGTGCCTTAGTTGTATGGATTCTACGTCCGAGGTGGTTGACGAGTACCGAGATTCCTTCAGGAGATCCTGACTCGACATGCATTCCTGAACGGACATTTTATCTTTAGCGGGGCGTAGTACGGCTGGCCTCTGTACTTGCATTAGTACAGTAGCCACCGAAGCTGTTCCCAGGAATCACCTGAACGTATCGGCCAGCTATAAGGGAAATGTCCTGTGTAATTGCATCTTGTACGCAATGTTTATGTGGAAGTCGCCGCACGGTGTTGCCCAAGAGTTACACATCAAATGTGCTTCTCAGCAAGCAAGAAAAAAGTCGACGTGTGGATTGTGGCTGCTAGCAAAAATTTACAGGATAGAACGTTTTCCATCTTTTTTTATTCGTACAGGCAAGATAACTCCAGACTTGAGCAGTATAGGTGATGACCGGCAACGGATACGAGTTAATCGCCTTGTTCCAAAGTAGGGCTAGACGAGCCGACGCTTACTTAATAACTCTTCCGAGTATTGATACTCTAGGATAGCCGACAATAAATGTGGACACCGAAGTATCTGACTTTAGGAGACCGGGGGAAGTATGTTCCGTTAAGACACATTTGGCCTAACGGAACATTCCAACGCCTAAACAATAGCAACGCGGTGCTCTTCCTTTCGCTAACGGCAACTTTCAAGTTGACGGTCCAAACAAAAAACATATTGAGTTGGCTATCTGGACCTCTGGCTCCCTTGCTACGTCGTGTACACTAGGCTGTAAATAGGAGGGCCTAGGACGCTTGTTTTTTATTTTTGTGGTAACCTGTCGGCACGATGTAACCTGCCGGTCAACCGATTAAACGTTGCTTTATCGACTGGATCACGGATACTCTGCCAGCGTCTCCGTAGACGATTTTTTTCCCGAGCGTGATGAGATGATATTGCGGCTAACAAGTACGTAGACTGGACAGAAAGTCTTGGATCACTACTACGTGTATAAGATCTGAATTGGTTGCATTGAGCTGTGAAGGGCAGAATCCTATTTGGGCGAGCTCAATCACCGTTGCCCGACCAGCATCAGCAAAACTGTGCAGGGATTTTTTGTTGGGACACTCAAGTAATGTTTGAAGTTCATATCATTTGCTATAAGAACACTGGGTATTTAAATGGCTTCTAAATCATGTATCAGTAGTTTATAAGCCGCCTCAGCAAGAACTCCACCAAGAACCCCACGAATCTCCACTCACCTCGAAACCGCTATCTAAGGCCAAGTGGGTCTCAAAAAGAAATATTACCTCAGGTTTTTCTCAGGCTATAAATGCTTAGAATTTGTAAAGAGTCTATACCAGACAATTTTCGTTTTAAGAGATGATGGAAATATCTCAATTTACGACCCGATTGATAAGAAGCGTACAACAGTTGCTGCATCTACCAAAAGCATGAACATGTCGTCTATGTGTGCAGATATAACTGAAGGTTTGTGTGACCTCCCGAAGGTTGCATGTCGTCGGTCGTGGGTGTCATATCAGTGTGTCTTGAGGTGCCTTGAATATCAGAGCGCGACGGCTTCTTGAAATGAAATGTGGTGGCAGCCTATTCGCTAGGGCCGGTGTAAACGCCTTCAGTGAAAGCAATAATACCAGGAACGTGAGAGCGCTCTCGAGGCATAGTGGACCCCGGTCGTGGAGCGACGCGTTTCCAATAGAGATCTTAGTTGTACACTTGGATGTCTTGTCTGAGATGCCAGCGGATGGGCGCTTAGTTTCCTTGGGGCTATGAGTTGGACTTGGAGCCTGCGGAGAGGGACCCTATCTCCACAGTTTCTCACTCTGGCTTAGTTGCAGTTGCTCAATTCTTCTTCCTCTGTGGCTAAGGGACGGTAGTTCCAACAGGATGCAAAGAGCTAGTCAGCTCAGCTGCAGGTCGAGAGCCAACGCTCGGATACCGCTGTGGTAGTAGCTAAGGCCTCTCTAGTTTCTGCAACTAGAACTCCAGTTGGTACAGAAGACTGTATTTGATTGCAAAGGCTAGCCCGGAAAATTCAAAACAGTGCTACATACACGTAGTCTTAGTAGCGGAGAGAAACAAGGCACATCTCTTAGACCTGGGGAAGCCAAGACCTCCTGTCTTAATTGATTTCTTGCAGTGGTTGTTAATCCGACGAAGCAAAATCAGACGCTGAGAAGTGTAGATGTATGGGGCACAGGTAGGCTACTATCACCGGCAATAGATTTATCTCGTAAAACAAATCCTTTCTTAAAAGCGAGAGTAAGTTTTCTGCAGGCATTAGGACTGGTTACCGCCCTTGAGACATACTGAAATACCAAAGTTAATCAGAAACGAAAGCAAAGTGATAGGTCGCTTTAATAGGGTGATAGGGTAGTGATTTAATTAAGACGTATATCTGTTACGTCTTATCAGAGATCACAAAAGTGTTGAACAGAGATCAAATAATTTAAACATAGCCTAATGTATGTTAAAATAACATTCGACATAAAGTAATACTCATTTGAAGTAAGAGAACGAAAGTTTATGTATAAAGATAAATAATTTTCTATAAATTTTTTTTTTACACTGACGAGTTCAGTGATGTGTGAACGTAACGGTTGGACGAGCATTGCTGACTCTTATCTCAATAAATCAGTCTAACGTTGAGTGTCACATGGCTACGCTGAAGTAGCAGGTGTTGCAAAGCCACGTGCACTTGTGGCAGTTTAGTTTAACGATTCATTTACATGTACAGAGAGACCTTACCCCAATGTAGAAAAAGTTAATGCCCTCACAGAACAATGCAATATAAAAGAGCTCTACTGAATAAACGATTAGATGCCTACAAACACACAATAAACAAATTTATTATACGAATGGTAATTTTATAAAGAATGTACATTTTTTAATTTAAAAGTTTGCAAAACAGTTTTCTTTTATAGTTTACATTTCAAAAGACGAAATAAAATAAATGGAAAGTATACAGAATGGAGGAGAACTCGGCGTAGTTTTTTGATGGCGGAAGAGATCTAGAAGAATTAACCCATCAAATAACGAATTTCTAAAATTTTTGTTAGTGGTTTTAATTCACCTAAGATAATGTTGCGTTTAATTATTTTAATTTATATAAAAAAGTTCTCATAAATAAAAGACACCCGTTTTTTTTCAAAAAATTCTAAATGTGGGTAATGGCGCTTGTGGCTTTTAAAACACGATTTGTAAAAGACGTCTGCTTATTTACTTATTTGTACTTTTGCATAAAACTGAATGCATTTAAAGTATACAAACAAACAAATTTTACAGATAAAGTTATTATGTAGTGTGTAACTAACGATTCTTTTTTAGCTTATGCTATGCTGGAAAACATTCAACGTCGAGTCGTTATATTGAATTTACAACTTGCAATCTCCTTTGATCCGTTTTAGGAATCTCTTAATCTTCCAGCTTCTAAGACCACTCCACCCAACCAATTATTATAACTCGAAATACAATATGGCTGAGAAACTTTAACTTGTTTCTCTTCACCTTTACACCATCTGTTTACTTTCTGTATATGGGTTTACGACCCTGATAGTTTAATAACTTTTTTCAAGTATTTTGGTACTTCCAAGTACCTGCAAAAATTCTGTTGTTCTCCTTAACCCCAAAGCCATATGTAGCATGATCTTTTTTCACGTTTATATCTCTCTTTATTTGACAGTTGTTTACTCTCTTATGCTGTGCAGTTCCAGTTGCACACACATTTCTGTCTTTTAAAGACTTTATAAGGTTATCATTTTTATAAAAATTATCAAAATAAAGGAGAAAACCGGTTCAGGCTGTAAGGTAAAACTTTATGCTTTTACTTATAAAAAACCTAGTGTTCCGAGTCGTTAATGTAATAGTGGTATTTAGACATTTTTTCATTACAACAGAGGCGTCCAAACCAGACAGGTCATCACAGTTAGCTTCTTGCTTATCTTCACACAGTTCATCATAAAAGCAATATCCGTTTCCAAGGCAAAACACTGCCTATTTTTGCATCCAACCTCATGAGCTTCCTCTTCATAAATTGCTCCAGACAATGACTGTTGGATAAATTGAAAAACATTAAGTGACATTAAGTGTAAAAGACAAGTAGCTCTATATTTCAGTTTTATATCTATGAACCCTGTGCAGCCGAGCGCAAATTCAGCACAAGATTTCCGCTTATTTGTTTGAGAAGCTACTCGGGGTCAACGGAGGAGAGATATTTCAGCCAAGGGTGTTGAAAATGGATGAAATAATACTCAGTGATACTCAAGAAGATATCTTATAAGTTCCTAAAAAAATTTAGATAATAAAATTTTGGGGAGTTATAGTATAGTTTATAATTATATATTTATGATGGTAAAAAAATTGTAATGAAAGTACTGCAGTTTAATAAATTGTAAACTATACGTCAGATATTTGAGTTTAAAGACACGTGTATCTATTTCTCTTAATTTCAGGAGGGGTAACAATTTACGTTTTATAATTCCCTGTTCCATGTACATGTGGTTTTAATGAAACGGTGACAGTTAAAATATTAAATTACCTGCACGTGAAATTTTGATTATTTTGTGATTTCATTTTCTAATGACTTATGGTTTTTGATGAACACTTTTTTACTTAGTATGACCCACTGTGTACTACGTTTGGTTCGACTGGTTCTTCCCTTGTCCTTCTCTCTTCCTGTTTTCCCACGTTTCCTATTCTTGGTCGATATCTCGTCCTCCTTTCGTCAGTTCGGATGGCACCTATACTCTTCTTGTGTTTTTCCGAAAAACCTTGGCCATTTTTTATTTTTTTAAGTAGTAAGCGTTCTTCAATGTCTTTTTAAGTAAACTGGATTTCTTTTGTGTTTTTTTCTGTTTCTTTGAACTACGTGTTGGGCATTTTGAGCTTTCTGAAACAATTTCCCTGTTAGTATGTCAGGATTCATTCTTTGAATATGTCCACAGAAAGTAATTCTTCTTTTTCTAATTACGTCTGTGATTTTCTCAACATGTGTGTACAGCTTATTATTGTGGTGTCGGCTGTACTGTTCTCCATTTTATATTGGTCCTAAGATTTTTTCTAATAATTTCTTCTTCATGACTTCCAGTTCTACCATCATCATTTTCATGTTCAGAGTCAGACACTCAGCTGCATAAAGTGCTTAGAGACAAATTACCGTTGAGTAATGCCTAAATTTGGCATTCATGGAGATTGGTCTCTTGTTAAATGGTAAGCAACTTTTATCTTATTAACGCGTTCTTTAATGACTTCTTTCTCTGAGACATTTTGTTTAATAACTTAGCCGAGATACTAAAAGTTCTCAGTTCCATAGATTTTCTCATATCAAGTTTTCATTTTCTTGGATACTGCCTTCGTGTTTGTCATGAACTTGGTTTCTTCAAAATAAATTTGTAAACCCGCTCTTTTGGCTTGTTCTATCAGCAATTCCACATGTCTAGTGGCTGTTTCTATTGAATCCGACAGGATTACTAGATCATCTGCAAACGCTAAGCAATCTATTGACAGGTTATCTTTGTTATAGTCTAGTCTGATTCCCTGGTCGAAGTGATTTTTTTTCAATGATTTTTCTCTATTCTCTTATAAATTTGTCCAGAACGCAGTTAAAAACAGCGGTAATAGGTACATCTCTTTAATGAACATTTATAAAAAGGTTTATAATTAATTTGTGTATTTAAAAATAGATTAGTAACGATTTGTTTCATGTACTATATGATGCAATGTTCAGTTGAAAGTTAGCTGTAGTCTAGAAAAGAATGGCTGTAGTAAAATTTTCAGTACCTAATAAGTTTCAATATACCATTGGTAATTTTGGAACTAGGAAACCGTTTTACTGTTATATTTTATAAAGATAAATGGGCGGACGCACTTTTAGACGCAATGATCGTGCGTCCAATACACAGAGGGTATCTATCTTGTAACCTCCCCCATTGCCCGTTCCGTCAGCATTAAGGCTGTAAATGAATAAGGATTACATAGCTATTGCTGGTGAGCATAACAGCAGAGATACCTCCGGCAATCTTATTTACCTAAATACATAGTGTGATGTATTGTCTACACGTGGTTAAAAACTTTTTCAATTTAAACTTTAGAGTAGATTAAATCAATATTATTCAATATTATCATAATATACTCATAATTATCATATCATAATAAAATTAATTTAAGAATATCGCAGTTCAACGTGTTTATGCTTCCAGCTTGACCCATACCGTAAATAACAAATTATTTCTATTTATGTAGCATATGTAAACACATAGGTATGTATTATATTTCATAATTATAGAATTAAAAACTATGATTTTATTTTTAAAATATAGTACGGTATTAGGCCTATATTTTTGCTATATTTATTTTTTATGATTTAACATTTCCTAGTATTACAAGGGATTATAATTTTTAAGTAATTTCCGGTATAACATTTCTTTGTAATTTAAAAATAGAAGTGTGTTGTGCTTAGATTATGGCAGGATTTTATGTAGCGTTTTCTTACCTCGAGTAGCGTAATTAGTCTGCTAAAGGGCTGACAAAAGCCCAAGTGAGTATATCTCAAGAAAAAGTCAATTCCTTGATTACAAAAGAAGAAGGTGTAAATTTCTGTACGCTTTTCTTAAAAAATATCCTTTATCGTGAACCTCAAATATTTTCCTTGTAGTCATTTTGGAAAAAGATTCTAACATGTACAAATTTATATATTGCAAGGGGATAACTTTCAAATATCATAAATAATACTTGTCAGATAAAAAAACAATGGACTTACCCCAAAAGACAAAAAAGGATCAATCAATATTAATTACGAGTATAGAAAATTCAAATAAACAGTCTCGCTTATTGGATAAGCGTAACTACATTTAGAATTTACTACATTCTTTACCAGTTTTACAATACTTTTGAAAACATAATTACTTTTGTAGAAGAGTGACTGAACATAACCTTACGCCACGTGTTTAATATCAAAGTCTAGTTGACCTTAACAAATGTTAGAAAAGTGTCAGAATATAAATGTATATTTGTTTAACACAAAATACAGGAATGCTTCACTTTGCTTTCATTCCATTCTGTGTATACACACGCATATCCTTCAAGAAAATAATTATCAAGTATGTTGACAACATAACATAGTCTGTATCTTTTATTATTTATCGAACGCAACTTGTTTACTAGCCAAATGAGAATGAATAGCAGTTTAGTATAAAAAAACTGCTATAAAATCCATTTAATTTTGCTTAATGTGTTGTATATTGTCTTACTCAGTACGTTGGGTTGTACACAGAATTCTGTCACAGGTAAATGAGGAGATAGCATTTTACTTCAGCGTTTACAAACCTCCCCAATTACTTACTACTTATTTCTGAAGAATATTTGGAATAACTAAATTAACCTTAGCTTGTTCATGTAAACCATTGTGCCCTAACTAATTGCAGATAATGCTCTACGGGTGTGAGGAGTAAACGAATCCATGTGTACTCCGTCGTAGTCTTAAGGTTGTCAAAAAAAAAGAACTAACGATGATTATAAGTTACACTTACATACAAATTATGAAAGTTCTAACATATATACACATATTTGTTCTTGTTTTTATTACTTATACAATGCAATATTAGTTGACAACTGTTAAACTTTAACTTTTACACTTTGCAAACAAATCCAAGGTTAGTAAATTAAAATTAAAGGGTTCAGATGCAACTTAGCAATACTTAGTTGACGAATTACTTCTTCCCTATACTGTATATGTATTGAATCTTGGCGTATGATGGTGTTACGTAAAGCTACTGCTAAACTCCGAATCTACAGTCTATTTGCTCCAGTTATTCTTAAGTCTCTCGAAATACCATGTACGTTTTCCGTTATGCTAAATATCTCATTATTTGTTTTTTAAATACACTCGATTGACAAGATGAACTCATTACGGTTAATAAACAATGCTGCAAAGTTTCTATATTTCTTTCAAAGCTCCTTGCCTATTTCTGCGTTTACGTTATGTCACTACTTGTGTAACTTGTTATTAATATTAAGAATTCGACTTCTGCGCTTTAAGTTTTCTTTTAATTACTTTCTTTAGTAGCCCTTTTCTTATCATTAAAAAGAGAGTGACGGCCAACACAATATAGAATTTCTTCGCTCTAGGTTGAATATTATTCTTTAATTTATGTTTAATAGTGCCACTAAATTAATCAGGTCTTTCTATTTTCTTATCTGTGTCTAGTTCTATGTTTTGGAAGATTAAGAAGACTGAGAAATTGATGATGTTACTTACCTAGTATTTTATTATTTATTACTCCATTTGACCTCTTGTGATCTATAACTTTAGAAATTATAAAATTTGTTTTACATACTGTGAAATATCAAGTCGAAGCATTTGTTATTTTTCGTTCTCAAGTGTCTTTATTTGTAAAGAATTCTCTGAATTCTCTGATCTACTGGGATGTAATCAACGTAGCTGAAGTTACTATATCCGTCCTGCATTTGAAGTCACTAAACATCTTCTTTACACACTTTATGGTATTTACTTTCCACGTAAAATAAAGTATAATAATAACAATAATGTAAATTAAAGAAAGTGTGTATAACTTAACCTGCTATAAACTTGTGGTTGCCTTTAATATTCAGATGATACCAGTTGCTAATATAAAAGAAGGTCTTCTGAGTTTAAAGTGTACATTTTAGAAGTGCTAAGCCAATAAAAGCGTGTGTTCAATATTTCATTGCATTTATTCCTTGCAACCTGCAAACAAACCTATAATTTCATAATTTCTAAGAACTTATAACATTATATATTTTCTGATGTACCTATAAAAAAGCAAATTTATTCGCAACTCGGTACTTAACTTACAGCCAGATAATTTGTTAACCGTAGCCTATTTGAATTGTTACCTAAAGAAAACACAGACCTCTTGAAATATGTCTTGTAAGTTGCCAAGAAAATAAATTACTTTGTTAATTATGTAAGTGAAAAGTAAAAATTAAATGTGAATCTAGATGCTGTAGTAAGCATTTATTCTATGTAAAGTAGCTATTTAAAAAATATATAATTAGTAATTACCTTATTAGCTTTTAAATAAACATCTAAATAAAGAATCATTTTCGCATACAAACACTGAAAATAATTTCTTAGTGCTAATATACCTTTTAATATCCTTGACAGTTAAAATGCCAGTTATACAAGTCTCTAACATATCTTTAATGGCTTGTCTTTAAACATGTTAATTATGATTAGTTACCTTTTTTAAAAAAGGCAAGATTAATTTTTGTCATCAGTAGTTTATCTGTGCTCTAGGTGCCAAATGAAAGTCCGGAAAACTTGGTAAGATTTCAACAGGTCCGTATGCTATATACTTTACATCGTCTTTTGGCAGACGTTCAAATGGAAAAGTGTCGCAACGTATAGTAAAGTTACAGCATAGTTTTCGAGCGCGCTTATGTCCGTTTTGCATTAATGTCATATTGTGTGAGATTTAGTAGTGAGTTTACGGTGTTAGTTGTGTGTATGTGTGTTTGTGTGTGTGTTAGAGAGAGATACTTGCATAGGCAAGTGTGTAAGATTTGCGTGTTTGGATACGCAGTGCACAAATAAGCACACAAATACGCAGACATGTGCCAATTACTCTGAGAAAGTACAAGTGCAATTGTTTATTTATTATTAAGTTAATAATATAATTTTAGAGCAATAAAAATATTAATACGGAGCGATAAGCTAATAATACTAAAAGGTAAGACAGGTATAGAAAGCTACAGCTTAAATATAACTATTAACTTGCACACAAATGCGCATACTGCAAATGGACACAATGAATTTCTTCTTCTTCTTCTTCTTCTTCTTCTTCTTCTTCTTCTTCTTCTTCTTCTTCTTCTTCTTCTTCTTCTTCTTCTTCTTCTTCACTCCAGGGGACATCACCTGTCCCAGTCTCTAATTCCAGCCATCTTGTACGTGGACTTCCCGCATCTCGTTTCCCTTTAGGCGCATATTGCAAAATTTTTTAGGTAGCCTTTTCGCTTTCATTCTACCTACATGTGGAATCCATCTCAGCTTACGTTCCTCGATTGTTGCATTTACAGGGAATATACCCAATTCATGCCTTTTCTAATTTTATCATTTCATGTGCATCCCTTAACAATCAAGGAATTCATCTTCGCAGCTTGTATATGACCTTGAATCTTTTATAGATAATACCCATGTTTCGGAACCGTATAAGAGAGCGGGGACTGCAATAATCTTAGAGAACTTCGTTTGAGTTTTATTTTTTTTTGTCCCTAAAAACGTATCTTTTAATAGTGCCACAAATCGCCAAAATTCTGTTTACCTTTCTCTCGATGTCCTCGTCAAATTAAATGCAAAGTCACATCCTAGGTATTGAAAGTGCAATATTTGCTCCAGCATTTTATCATTTATTATAATTTTTGAACTTACGGGATGTTTGCTATTGAAAACTTTTGTTTTATTACTTAACAGATATACTCAAATTGTATTGAGCAATCTGGTGGCTTAGTTTGTGCATAGCTCTTTGTAAGTTATTTAAAATGAATTGAAAATGGAAATTATCTGAAATGAAAATGGCTCACTGAAATGAGTTTAGATTTGTAAAAGTGATTAGGAAACTGTAATGACAATAACAATTGCGTTCAACAAGGTTTGAACCAACCTTTAGCAGTTATAGAACGCCAAGAGTGTATAAAGGTAAACTGATTTACCACACCTTTTACAACTTGTTTTCTAACTTTCAAACGTCACCCAGTCTGGTTACTCCACGTGCAACAAAGTAAATCATTAGACACATGACAGTTTACTACATTAAAATATCTCGTGGATCCTGACAACTTCACAGTCGCCTAATTTTGGGCTGAGCACAAGGCATACATTCGATATGTCAAAACAGAGATCAGAAATATCTCGGTTAACCATAAAATAATACGATTGTTCTAAAAAAGTAAGAAAAACCATATAAAAAATTATAAATACTGTTATTAAGGAGCTGTATTGGTTATATATGCTCTATAATTATAAAGTAGGCAATGGGCATAATACTTTATTTAAATTAGTAATTTTAAAAATACTACCGTTTTTGTCATTAATTTTGATTTATTCAGATGTTAACTTCTTATTTATTTATATTCAAATATTTATAAATTTTACCATTAGGTAATTTTTTGACTTTTGAAAATGTGTTTTAGTAAAGAGATATTATTCATATTAGGTAATGTGTGATTATTTTTAATTAAGAGGGTAGCTAAATTTGATTTATAAATATCAAGTCTTAAATATAAATTACGGTGTTGAATAAATCGTTTAATTAAATTGTGTATTATTAAATTGTCTGTTGTAGAAGAAACAAGAACAAAGGTATTAACATTTTAAGATTTTAGTTCAATTTATTGTTCCATTTCTAACTTATCTTTCCCAATAGATACCTCGACGGACTTGAGCAATTTTATCATACTTTCTTCATTATATCTTCATATAACGAACCCCGTTAAAACGGATCCCGCTTATAACGTACCCTTCTAAGAAATATGGAATGCTAAATAATTAAAGAAAACAGGCTAAAAAATTACGTTTAGCAACGCTGGATAATGTGAGCTAAATAAAAGTCCACTTGAACTATGTTACTGAGTATTTTCAGCAATCAAAAATGAAAACATATCGTTCTTGCAAGAAGCAGCATCAAGCCATTTGGAGACATAGCACGACAAAGTTTATAAAAACTAACAACACGAAAATCTCAGTGATTAAATAACCTAAATTTCTTAGCTTTAAATAAATTTAAAAATTGTGTATTGAGAGCTTAGCTAAAAACACTCTTTTCATTATATTTATTAGTTCTATAATGAAGTGTACTATGAAATGCAATGTTTTTTATAAATTTTTGTTTTGTACAATATAGACAAAGGTAAGAAAAACGCTTAATTCTCCTACTCCACCTTTCTTGTTGTATTTTTAAGTTAGAAAATACTTAATTAACATAAGAAACATGCAAAAATTTTTAACGCTCTTATGTTAAGAGACTAATTTTAGCTCTTTATACTAAAATATGGTAAAAATAAAGTTACATATAACGTCATATAGTTAACAAACATAACCTAGAATAGTGGTGGCTGCTTCCTGGTGGTTTTCAACTAACATATTAATTTTATGTTATTTCAGTCTCTTCTTAATTTCATAACTATTAAAATCTCAGACGGTTCAACTTATAATTAAGCTTGTAAGTTTAATAATCTTTTCTGTGAATCACTGAGACCTCCTGCAATGAAACTGTTGTCACTCTGTGTAATAACGCTTTAAACTTTCCAATAATTGACTTACACGACTTTTCTGTATAAATTAATTCAAAGGTTGTGTACTTAGTTTGAAGCAGCTGTGGAACAACAGAAGCTATGTTCTTGTGTAATCGCTGACTGTTGCACTATGCAGCTTCGGCTTATGTGTAAGCAACACTACAAAATAATACACCAGGTAACAATATTACTACCTACAACATGGGAAAACTGTTCCTATGAAACGTGTGTCAACGCGATAAAATTAACAGTAGATTTTGACAATTTATCAAATTTAGGAATAAATTGATCAGTAAAAACTTATAAGTAGTGAATGTCCTCCGTATGATTAGTAAACGTACCTTGCAGTTGTGCTTGCGTAAAATAGTATACCAATTTTCGTAAGAAATATAACAATGTAATAAAACATTTGAGCTATACACGTTGCTGTATCTTATGTAACATTACCCTTAACCGTCATTTCTGAATGTACTAATCCTATACGCACCTGTATGGATCTGAAATGCGTCAAGAAACTTTTAATTATAAATTTATATGTATAGATCCCAAACAAATTGTATTTTCAGACGGATCGCTTGCATCGTGATCTTAAGAGAGTGAAATAAATTATTGGACGACAGAAAAATCAAAATTGACACAATTTACAAACACTTTCATAAAACAATGATGCTCGTATTATAATATATCTACTATTGTATAACAATAAAATTGTATTGTACTATTGTATCTTACTATTCTATACGACACTACTATACAATATTATTGTACTATATAGTAAATATTGTAAGACAAATACTAATATTGTAAATCATATTTTATTGTATTATACAATTGTATAACACAATTGTTACATCTCACTATCATAACAATTAATAAATGTCGAACTTCTGAAACAAAAATTATGATAGTCCCAAACCATTAAACATTAAAAATTTGCCACTCTTACTAATGCACTGCCTTATAACTCTCTCTTAATAGATCTGATTCATCCCTTCAATTCGCAGAACGCGCAACCCATCTGTTTGTATAACTGAAGCCTAGTGTTAATCTTGTATAGGAATCTAAGCGACTTGAATTTCTTAATGTTGAGAAAATTTCAGATGCCTGGAGAATAAACGATCAGCTGCTAGTACGGCGCGCAGGCAGCCTGGCCGTTGGGTTATCTAGCCTATCCCGACAAGCGTCGCTCAATCTCTGGACGTGTAGCCTAATCTCGCATGAACTACGTATTAACTATTAATACGCCATGATAGTAGGAAAAAAGATTTATCTTAATATAATTTTAGATGTATTTTTAACCATTTTTAATTACATAATAGAGTTTAGGTGTTTGAGTGTACTGAAAAAATAAATATATTACTTGTGGTTATGAAATATATAACATATCGGAATTCCACGAAAATTAATAACCAATTAAAATCATCGAAGCGTAAAACAGGTGTTTTATAACAAACGATTTCAATTTAATTATCTTTTATTTATTACAATTCATACAATAACAGAACCAATCGTAACAAGTGTATTCTATGAATCAGTAATACCCATAAATTTGTATTCTATATACGAAATCTATTTACTTAAAGTATTATGATTTTCAAATATTGTTACAAACATCTAATGTGCGTACGTCTGTTAACCACAAGTAATTGTTTTATTGTAAATTTCTTTTAAAAGGCTACCATGAGAACCTGGAAGACTGTTAGGATATGCTTTGAGACGAGAGGGTAACTTCTGTATAAGACGTAAGACTTTTTCTAAGGTCTCTAGAAGGTAGAGTGGAGAAAAATGGAAAAAAGCTATATCACAATTTAAGCTCTAAAGGCAAATGTGCCCTCTTCCAGGAATAGAACACCTTACATGTGCGGTAGAACAGAACAGTTGCTTGAATGGCATATAGAAAATGGAAAAGAAATATTTCGCTTTTATAAATTTGCACATACAACTGAAACTCTATTTTTTTTAGTTTACCTTATAAATATTTGATATTATTATTATTATTATTATTGTTGTTGTTGATGTTGTTGTTATTGTTTTTGTTGTAATTACTATTATTCTATTATTTTTTTGTTGATGGGAAAAATCTTAAAAGCCACCAAGCCGGGCAGGCGGCTAAGCTCTCTGAAAATTCATTTTTGTCCACGATCCCCTAAACCGTGACCGCTTTCGCATTACGTCGGTCCGGGCTTACACGCTTAGCTCGAAGAGCTACCATCTAATATTGGGGCGCTACCTTTTTACTAACACTGCTTGAACAAATATCCTCGGTCTTTCTTAAGAAACAAGATGCGTTCCAAGTATCTTTCGATCACTTCCCAGTTGCCTTTACTGTGACGCATCAACCCAAAAGTACTACCAAAACCAAAAATCCTGACCCTTGTGCTCAAGTATAGATGCTCGATTCTCGAGCCTTAAGCACTCGAAAAAAGTCACTCTGAAACCACTGTCCCTCTGCGAAAATGGTAGTGACAGTATGGCACTGTTTACAACCGACAGAGATGCTCACGAAAACACCCAGTGCCTCTCAGGTACTACGTGAAAAAAAACTTTACCTTCCCGTTGTTGCGCTTGATCCACGGTCTTAAGTTCCTGACGAGTCCAGCGACTTCAAATGTCATCGTCCAAACTCTGCTGCGATGAGACCATAATATGAGAACTTTGTGAGCACCTACCTCTCCTCTACTAAGACCTTTGCTGTATGCGTAGATAAATTTGCTCTCGTTTGCAAAGAGTTATATCGGAATGACATTAGCCACCACCAGAAGAGCAGGCTCTGACACGGTTCTATAAGAACTTGCGATTTTCAATGCTCTTGGCCGCTGGACAGAAGCTAGGCGCGTACGCTAGTTCAGCATCAAAATAATATTGGCCCAAAATTTGGAGCCGTATATCAAGACAGACTGCACTGAGAACATCAGCAGCATTTTACTATATGGTGAGCGCCCGCCAATATTGGCCATCGCTCACTAAGGGAAGCAATCAACACAGCCCTCTTATCACCTTCCGGACGTGATCTCAGAGAATAATCTCTAGCGTTACCCACAAGAATTTAATCTTTATGTCTGAATTTCTTAATTTCGTACTCTGTGCGGAGTTACGTCGCCTAATCAGCATGGTCAGTCTTTGAGACTGGCGCCAGCTGGAGTCAGTGACTCTCCATCTATCCATTGGGTCGGCACCTAACTGAGCTTCAACTGAAACATATCTGGATTACGTCTGTAATAACTACCAACACATCGTCAACCTATCTGACCAGGAGCACGTTCACGGGGGTATCAGTAGGGATCTAGCTGTCGTACCAGAAGTTAAGAAGGTCAGGTTCTAGTATTAACTTTTGCGCCGCACCAGAAGCGATGACCCTTCCCTTACCCTGTCTCGTCAACAAGCCGGCGATCGCTCAGACAATATCTTACCATAGCTAAAACATATGGAGGTACTGGGAAAGTCCGTTAAAGAGCATAAAACATATCACACTAACCCGTCGAGTAGAAAGCTTTTCTTACATCAAGAATCACAAATAAAACCAAAGGTCGCGCCTGGTGACACGCTGGCTCTGCGCCTCGATCACCTCAGTAATCGCATGGATGGTGAAAACCCCTCTGATCCGTGCTGGTGGGTAGAAAGATTATCTGCTGCCCGAACGGGCTGTTACAGACGCGCCTTCAAAATTTATCTTTCACCTTACTAGCTGTGTCTAGAATACATAGGGATCAATAAGGTGACGGAGAGTCTGAAGAAACATTACCCTTTCCATCATGAAAAATAGTAGCTGTTATGTAGGCATTGAACATCCACAGCAGAATATCAGACAGATGCGAGCTGCTCCATTCAATATCACTTCTGTAACACAACTCGGGCTAGAGGTCGTCCCATTCTTACTTGAACCCACCGCGGTAATCAACTCAGCTTCGCTAAATAAAGAGATGTGTTGTGCCTCCACCGGTGTTTCGGGATGTCCTCTCGTAGGATAAGTGCGAAGAAAAATGTCCACCATGTTTTCCGCAGTTGCAGCATCCAAAAAGGTGCAAGTTTGGTACTCGCTCGTATGGAACCAACTTGCGAGTGACCAGCTCTTATACCCTTGCTCTATGGGTATTATTACTTTTAATAATACCCTGCTGTTGTTATTGTTTCTGCTGTCTTTGTTGCTGTTTATTGTCGGGGACTTATATCGTACATTTAGTGAGTATACGGTGACGACGATCATGAGGATCGCCCGTCTCTAAACAGTAGAATAAATATTTGAACACCAGACAAAATGTAACGCACAAATTTAATGAAAGTTTCAGGCAACAAGACACTCGTATACAACAATTAACTACACAACGCAGCCAGTTACTACCATGTAAATGAAACCTATTGAAAAAAACACGAATGGAATCTGACACCGTGAAAGCATTTTTTCTACTTTTGACTGATAATACCATTTATAGTTAAAACATACATTAATTTATTAATTAAATTATTCACAACATTAATGTAAATACAATGTAAACACTTACTATATTTAATATAAATGAATTTACAATGTGAATATATGGACTAACCAAGTACGGTAAAATTGTAAAATATTTCCTCTCTACTAGTCAAGAAAAAACGGAACATATAACTTCTGCAAAGTATTATATATTGAATCCTTGACTTCCAGCCGTATGTCTTGGGCAGTAGAGTTTATTGATGAGACGTGACTGGAATTTCAAAGGAAAAATTTATAAAGCAGCCTTTTAGTGTATTCAGAAGGAAAGAATGATTATTTTTCATGGCAACTTGCGATTACTTGTGAGAGTTTCCATTTGTATTTTCTGTACTGATTTAACGTGTAGAGTGTTACACATTTTTAAAATTGAATATATAAGGACAATAGATTACTGTGTTTCTGAAAATATTCTCATGTTTGTAGATTGTACTATACTCTGTTTAAAAAGGTCAAAGGGTATTCGCTGAAATTTTATCTTTTTGTACTCAACAAGGAAACTTGTAATCTGACGTTTTCAATCAGAGGAAAGTATTTGCAAACACTTACAGAATAAGTTTAATTGATATCTTGTGCCTAAAATAACTTAGTTTTACTTAAAAATATTCTTTAATGTTAGATCGCGGTTTCTCTAATTGGGTTTGTTATTAAACTAAAATCAATGACGTCATCTAAACTGTTTCAAGCTATTACCAACAGAAAATTAAAATATTTAAAGTCTTCAGAATGTCCATCTAAGTTCAAAAATGTTTATAATAAAATATAAAGAACTGGATAACTATCACCCGTCCATTCTCACTCTGCAATTCATTGTAAGCAGATGAATAAAGGCGACATTTGTATCTCTTGTAGTTCACTTCCTTTACAAAAAAATTAATTTGATATCAATTTTACATAACGTTTTTACCTTTGTAAGTGAGGTTTTATCGAATTTCACTGAACATCGTCGCTGTTTATTCGTGTGATCTTGCTGTTATTAATATTGCTATGACGGTCTAACTAATCGTCATATGGTACAGTGGAAACAAAATACATAGGCCTACATCAATGAAGTTTGTAATTACCGGCTTTAATTAATAACGATTAATAATTTGTTATCAACTCGTACAAAAATCTAAGTTAAATTTGTCCACATGCCATAATAATGTCAACTATTAAGAGTCCCACACTAATTATAACACAATAATTACTTTTCACTAATGACTCGATCAGCACTAAAGAAATCGCTCACTGAAGCTTACTGCGGCGTGCCAGCATAATGCGTATTTCAAGTGCACTCCAGAGAACACTGAGAGGTACTTCAGTGCAGCCTTAACAGAGACACGCACCTACTCGGCTAGCGGTGAAACGGGTAGAAGGACGCTCTCCCCTTTTTGAGAGGGTTCCATACTTACAATATTCTTCGGATGAGACGCATCACGTTTATACGTGGGCAATCACCTATAGCTTCCAGAAGGCTTGCACTTGTTTATAATTACTGATATTGATCCGTCCGGCTGTTTTTTAACGTGAAGAATTCTAGTTTGAAATATTTCCCTAAAACAGGAAACCTGTGGCCAGGAAAGACTAATGGAGGGCTGCCTCTTCTCAGACTTCATATTTGCTACCAATTATACTATCCCTAATTTGAGGGTTGCCGCTCGTCTGTTACTCTACCGTTTAGGTCTCCACCCTTTTACCCTGAATTGGGCCCTCCATATCCTTTGGAGAGAGGGTGTTGCAGTATTGTGAAGCGCCCTGAAGCTCCTTGTTGGTCCACGTCCTTATTAATTATTCGGACCACCCCACCATATCTGGTGGTATCCCCCCTCCACCACCCAGGGGTTACAAGGCACCCAAAATTTATTTTAAACCTAAATCATCTTCATCAACCGTGGCTCTACAACACTTAGTTGGTCTTGGCCTGCTCCAGAAGTCGATTCCATTCCTCTATATTGCATGCCCTGCCTTTCCAATTTCCTATCTTGAGCTTTCCAAGGTCCTCCTCTATCAGGTCTCTGAATCTACTACGGGGTCTTCTCCTTTTTCTACTACCCATTGATTTCTGGTAGAAAATACTTTTGTGTCCTTCCTCTATTCTCTCTACTTGTCCAACCCACCTTAGCCTGTATATTTTGATTATCCTCTTTGCAAAGACGGTATAGTTCAAAATTATAGCGGCTGCGCCACATTCCACTTTCTTGTACACCTCTAAATATTCTTCTTAGAATCCGTCTTGCGCAGCAACCTAGAAGTCTTTCCCTATTTAGTGTCATTGTCCAGGTTTCTGTAGCATATGTCAGCACTGGCCTGACAAGTGTTTTGTAGATTTTCCATTGTGTGCTTCTAGAGATGAAGCTTGATGTCAGATGCTTTTTTAATCTATAATATGTTTTATTTGCGAGTTGTATTCTTGATGTCTTCAAATATTTTATGAGTCTTCAAATATTTTGTCTTCTTCAATATTTATATCAGTTTTGATAACTTCAAATATTCCTGCTTAACTTAAATACGTCTTTTTCATTTACCGATCAAATATTATAGGTTTTGTTAAATGACATTTTATCATTAAAAATTAATAATTTTTTACAAAAATTCAAGCATTTAAATTTGGTTTTGGATAATGTGTGATAACTGAGTAACCTATAAAATTCTATAACTCAGTCGATGTAGCACATAGGGTGATATAAAAAAAAATCAAAACAATAATTATATTTAAACAAAACTTTAGTTAATAAACTACAAAACGTTTTAATGACGTTTTACATAAAATAAAAACTTTTATACTATTTCCAAGTCATCGAGAAAATTATACCTGAGAGGATTTAATCTTTCTGAATTAAATTACTTATTAAACAGGTGGTCATTTAACACTGATAAGTGATGTGTAGTAATAATTGGCTAAAAAGTTTATAGGATTGTGAAACTAGTAATAAACTCTGAAAACATGAAATTATTTTCACTCACTCAATATATGTAAATGTTTCTGTTCTTTAAACTAAGTAGGCCTATGTCCTGTATAGCCCCCCCATTCACTTTCAAACCTGTCGTACGACGGGTCCGTGACCTTGGTCGGTCTTCAAACCGTCTGAGGTTTGAGTGAAAGCATACATTCCTCAAATCGGCCAGCGGACAATCAGTTTTCTGTGTGTCCTGGCGCCTAATCAAAAGCTGCAATCAAAGAAATCAAAAGCTGTAATCGCTGGGGCAATCCTGATTTTGTTGGATAACAACAAAAAGAAAAGAAGAAAGTGTGGATGAAAGAGTGGTTAAAAAATAAATCAACATTTCCCCCACACATCAGTTTGGTGAATACTTTGAAAGTCCAGGAACTGGAAGATTTCAAGGATTATCTTAGGATGGATAATGAGAGTTTTTCGGAATTACTGGCATTAGTTCGACCGAAAATTGAGAAAAAGGAAACGTGGTTAAGAGAAACTGTAAGTGCTGAAGAAAGACTAATAACAACGTTGAGGTATCTCGCAACAGGAAGAAGCTATGAGGACTTAAAGTTCAGCTGTATGATTTCACCTCAGCTGCTTGGAAAATACATCCCAGAAACTTGCTTCGCTATTTCAATATAGGAAGCATTGAAATCGGAATATTTCCACGTAAGTTAAAATTTTGTTCCTTATTTTATTGTATTCTTTATGCGTTACCCCTACAATCTATCGACATGTGATGTAACATATTGTTACATATATTGAGGCGACATTATTGGTCAATATGCAATTACTCCCAAATATTTACTTCAAGAATAAGTAAATACTACCAAAAAAAGCATTTATTTATTATTATGGATACGACCCCTTGTCAAAACTGTTAACAGTGAGTTTTTGATTGCACGAACTCAATGTTAAATCAAACTCAACAGTCAACGTTTTTCACACCTGTTACTAGGACAATAGAAAAACAATTTTATTTCCAAAACTTTATTATACAAACTGAGGTGTTATAAAAAATGCACACATGAATGTATGAAGAGTACAAAAAGTATTTTACATATTAAAAAATAATAGAAAAGTGTTATATGCCTATTTCCCTACCTACTATTTTTCAAACAGATAATTCACCCTCAAAAATTTATCTAAACCGCCGTTGTCATTTTCTGCATCGCTTATATTCTGTGAAGTGGGAAGAAGGGTTTGTGTAGACGGTTGTTGTTGGTAGAAGGTTTGTGCTGGCTGGACGTTTGTTGTGAAAACTGGATTCTCAGGCTGCTGATGGTGGATTTGTAGAACACCTGATGTTGTTGGTGTGCCCGTGGTATCATTGGTTTTTGAGAGAGTGTGAGAAGTTGCTACATGTTGTTGTACACCTGATGTTGCTGAAGAGGTACCAACGATTGGTGCAAAGGCCACGTGCCTCTGTTAAGACGGATTTTGTAATGGTGGAGTTGTGAATGTGTGTGGATTTGGAAATACTGGGTTGTTGTAGTTCTGGTGAAATTGATGGATCGGTATAACTCATTTTGTAACTAGGGATTCGTATGCACTATTACGTATATTCCGGTTACTGTACTCTCTGGATTTTGTATCCCACAAGCAAGGGCGCTCTCGATACAGCTCAATAAACTCCTCCCAAAACTGCTTATTATCTTCAAAAGCCATCCTATCAACAAATAACAACCAATAAACAAATAAATATTCCATTGTTTATTAAATTTAGATACACGTTAAAAACGCAGATATTGTGTACTTACTTGAGTCCGGTTTGAGAGAGCAACACACACTTTCAAACTTGACAACTGGACTGAGAGTCGGGTCGGATGTTCGACGGTTTGGCCTGCGAACCTTCAAACCACGTGCTCCGACTCAAATCCCCACCACACATTTTCAAACATGTTTGAACCAACCAAGGTCACGGATCCGTCGTACGACCGGTTCGAAAGTGAATGGGGGGCTTAAGAGCTATTATGCAGTTTCGAGTAAGAAACCAAATTAAATGCTATTTTTATACTGTTATCTAATTATTTATTTTAATTCTTTTGTCGTTACTTTCTAGATATAAGTCGGTCCGATATGCTATTACAAGGATATCGCTTACGTGAAGCTACAACTCGAACCTCGATAACTCGGTAAATTGCAAGCGTTTTTCGGTGGCAGAAATAATAGACTGAAACAATAAACTGAATATGTTTTCATAAATCGTCATAAAGTTTATTAGTAATTGTTTGCTTTCATTGTGATTTTTAAGTGTTTTGGAAAAAAATTTTTGAGTAAAGAGCAAATAATCTTTTGAAGATTCAAGTTTTTGGCAAAGCTGCAAAAATCCAAAAATCAAAGCTCCGGGACAATATAATTTTTGTGAAAAGGGAAAAAATAAAGAAAAAAGAAAAATTGTAATTTCTGAAACATATTTAAGGCTTTTATAAAAATTATGGTTTTAAAATATTTTCTCTCTAATAGTTTCTTATTGTATTAACGTCGTTAAAAAGTTTCTTCCATAACAGAACTATAGACTCACGGTAGTCTTGAAATGAGGTATGAAACTCGAATACCTCACCTTTTGGCAGATTACATGTTATTATTATTTATATTGTAGACTTCTGTTTACGTTTTCAAGTTCTAAATATTACCATCGATAGACTGCTGCATGTTTTGCACTTAAAACAACTAAGAGACATACACATCCTGTAAATACCAATTGTATTGTTTATAACAATTATGTACATTTAAGTAAATTATAGTCTTTTAAAATTGTATTTAAATAATTTACGATAGATTATTATTTATTCCTTAAGGCGATTTAACACTGGAGTAAGTAAATTGAATGATTACTACTAAATGAGATGACTAATTCCAATTTAATAAATTAATACTAATGGTTTTTAACTTAACCACAAGGTGTATGTGTAAGGAGATGTGTTTAAGACAGTTCAAGTGTGATTAGGTTTACAACATTCAAATGGAAAATTGTTTTATTTTGTGTGACTTAGAGAAATTTAGATTTAAGTTTTATGAATGAACGTCAGCTCTCATCACCGATATTCACATCATCACAATTTTTCTTGCTGTTAAGCTGTAGTCCTAACATTGTCTATGTTTAACTCCAGACGTTTCATCCGTAGGCCTACCGATGACGGATATCTTCAGTGGCGCGGAAACACATTACAACACCCGCGAACGAAAATGAACATTGGGGCGGGAATTCAGATCACAAACATCCGCGAATGAATACAAAGACTCTTCTGTTGCGTTGAGGCACTTCCGACCGGATTGTGCGAGCGAGCTATGCAGTGTCCCGTGTCCCCGAATGGGAGACTTGTAAGACTTACCTGGCCTTGATGTACATTTGCCGAGTCCGGAGGTTAGGGGATTGTGGGTAACACGGGCCGCTCGACTATAGAATCTACGCGCCAGACGTCTCAGAGTGCCACCAAGAGAGCGGAGACACAGTCCTTGTTTGGAGTCCTTCATTTATTGCAGGCGTTGTTGGATCTTCTGTCTCGGTAAGAAAATAGTTGTACCCCACTACGCGGCCGCATAGGTCTTCTTTCTCATCTCCGTAGCAGAGTAACCGTTTGCGTAATGCTGTATTAAGATGTTCAAGCTTTTCATTCAGGTATTGATTGCGGAAGGGTATGCAGAATGTCATATTCTTGCGGAAAATTATATATCGGCACAACGAAATGCAGAAACAACACCCACTTTGGTGAACACAAATGGTTTTGCTGTCTGGCAAAACGCAGAAGTCCTGCTATAGCGGAACAAGCGCTATGTAATGAAGACCATACAATCTTGTTTGTAGAGACAAGGTCCTGTCCTCGACTCGGTTTGCAGACGGAGGCAGTTGAAATTTACAAGTACGGCAACCGCATCATTACTAAGAAACAGTGACTGACTGACTGTGGCGTGTGCGGTTAAATGTGTAGAGACGAACCACTCGGGTATCTGAGATCCGGGCTCCGGGCTACTTTCTGGATCTCCTGCCTCATGGCCCTGCGCACGGACGGTGATTTTGCTATATAGTAGGCTGAAAATCAACATTTCGACCGTATTAAAAGACAATGCGTAATTCGTTACTAATTTCTATTAATTATTAATTACTAATTCGTTTCTACAGCTGTTACGTACTAAAGTTTTCTTAATCAAATTCAAAACCTCATGAAGTACTGAAGTACTTAGTACTTACTACAAAATTAATTAGTACTTATTACATATTACATTAAATACTTATTTTCAATATTTTATACTTAACAATATGTGCTGAATAATATCAAAGTATCGTTTGTAACTGAAGAGACAGCTTTAACCTTATCTTTGAGGTAAGATTAAATCACACGTGTACCTAATCCAACTGGCATTAGCAATAACATGGGTTATGATTCTCCTACTCACGCTGACAAAGCGACAAACCGGCGTTGACAGAGGGCAAAGGCATCAGCAGACGAAAGCAAAAACAACTGTATCAAGTTAACAGAAAGTTCGCTCAAGGGGACGTTGTGAACAAAGTTACTGCTCTCGATGGATATTACTTTACCTTTGTTTGTGATATCATTCGTTATCAGCATTACGTAAATCGTGGTTATGTACAGAGCCTCGAGGCTTCCAATTTAATATTTATATCACCATAACGCTTACCACAAAGGATGAGTGATGACTCTTTTAGAAGTAAATATTGTCTTATCAATAGCGTATTCTAGATTTTATCAAAAGCCATCTTTTAATGGAAATATTGTTACTCTGAAGTGATAAATAACAAACGTGGCTCTGACACTTCGCATGCGTTGCGATACGCCACTCTTTCTACTTTTCCATACACGCATTTCAGACGTGTGCCGATTATTCTACCTGCATTAAGATCATTACAACACTCAGGGGAAGTAAAAGAGCACCACTTCCGAAGGAAGATAGTTTGGTTTTGATCGTTCTTGGTGTTGTTGTGGCTTGCGGTTTAGTGTAAAGTGATTATTTAAAGTTTATTACTTATTGTATAATAATATATTACATAAAGCTCTAATGTAAAATACATTACTTAGTGCAACACTGTTAATAAGGTTAATAAGACGACATTTATATTTGCTACATTACTGTCTGCTAGACAGTCTTTAGGTTGAATAATTGATTATAAGTGTACTTATTTAGTATCAACAATAATTAAAGTTGTATTCAGAGACTTTACCTGGTGTCAGTTATTTTGTTTCCATTGTACAACACGGCGATCCGTACGACTGTCGTAATAATATGAAACTAACTTCAGATATTCTTTTGAAACTTATATGGCTAACTTTACTAGTACAGGCAGACTGCTGTAAAAGAAAATTATAAAGCATGACTGTAGAAGTGAATGGAAATATCTTGACAAAATTATATTTCCTGCATTCGTTTCCGAGCCTAGTTATTTAACCTGCAGAGACTGCCACTCTAGCAGCGTGTGTTTAAAAAAATTGAAGCAAGTTGTGTTCTTGCATGTTTAAATAAACCTTCAGCAAAGCAAACTCCAGTTATGTAAGAAAATCGTACAGACATTTCTTGTGACCCTCCTTTATCATTTCTGAGGCAACTAGATAATTTGATTTGTTAATCGAATCTGTTGAGTCATCTACAACAACTGAAAAAAATTGAGAAGTTGCTACTGAATTTTATCAATTTTATAGGAACTTTAGAAATGAAATATAAAATTGCATAGGAGCCCACTGGTTGGCAAGTGGTGTAAGTCCAATTTTGTCATTTTGAGAAATAAAGACTTTTGCGTTTGTGTTAATAAAACATTCTAGTTTAATGCAATTTTATAAAATTTTTAAATGCAAAGTTCAAATAAAGAAATAAAATATTATAAAAAAATGAACATCAACTATTTTATTTAACATTAGGAATATGTGAAACATCTATTACTTCACTGTTTTAGTTTACTTTTTTCATTTAAACGTATGTCTGTCAAAAAAATTAAGCCTAGTAAATAAGTAGAAAACCATTAATAATAATTTATTATTTATAATATTTTATTAGTCTATTAGATAATTATTTGTATTTTTAAATATGAACAAGATTCCGAACTTGCAAATAAGAAGAAAATAATCTCTTACTCCCTGTAACAAGCTGGCAAAAAGAAAGTAATATTATCAATTTTTCAACAGATTTTACTTACTAAAATTCAGTAAATACATTCATGTGCTTTTTGTATTAGTAGGACATAAGCATAAAAACATAAACAGTTAATATTTATTGAATAAAAACATTAAAAACTTGGTCGAAACAATTTTTTTTTTTTAAATTAATATTGTTACTTGAGGTAAAAATAAGTTCATAGCATTATTCATCGTAAATTATTATAAATAAATCACCTTATATCCGTCGTGTGACTTCGTTACGTCGATTAAAATGACGCGTTTCGGAACATCTGTTCCATCATCAGATAAAATCGCTCTATTGAGGTCGTTAAACGTTAAAAACACATGTTACACATAATTGTCCACTACGTAATTCACTTGCTTCCTAAATGGTGCGCACCACGACGAAGCCGATCGGACACTGAACTATTATCTGAGTGATTACGCCTAAGCAGGTTCAAAGCTGTATCGTATAGCGGGTTGGATTTAAAATTTAAGTGGTCATTCAATATGAAGTCTCGGCTGTTCATGTTATTATATGCTTTGTATATTTCGAACTCCTCTATTGCGTCCATGTAACGGCCTTTGTTGCACACATGTAGGGGTATTAAATTAGATTTAAAATCAGTATAATTATGATTGTGTAAGATTAAGTGGCGGGCAAAGTTGGACTTGATATTATTTAACAAAGTGAGATTATTTAGGTGACGTTTTGGTGTGTGTTCCTTAAATCGTTTGAGGAAACCTCTCCCCGTTTGATCAATGTAAAAACTGTTGCAGTCGTTACATGATAATTTATATATGCCGGATTTCTTTTCTAAAGGTATGGGTTATCTATGACGTAGTATTTTTAATAGACTATTGTTTGTTTTGAAGGTAGCAGTAATATTCAATTTATTAAATGTGGAGGTTAGAATCTTTGGCATTATATTTGTGTATGCAGTAGAAATAAAAGTTATTTTTGTATCCTTATCTATTGGGGGCTTGGATTTTCGAATTTTATGTTTCTTGATGAGATTATCAATCAACGTGTTTTGGTAACCATTAGCTAAAGCTATATGTTTAATGGTATTCACCTCCTCACGGTAATCATCATCACTGAGAGGTACTGCCAACAATCTGCGGATAAAGTAATTATAAGCTGCCAACTTTTGCGAAAATGGATGATAAGAGTCAGCATGTATTGTCACATCACTGATAGTCGGTTTTCTATAAATATTAAATTTCAATTTATTTACGTGTTTAGTGACAGACAAATCTAAAAAATTCAATTTATTATCCACTTCAGTTTCCAACGTGAATTGAATGTTTTTATTAATATTATTCATATAATGTTTTAGGTTTTCGATCTGTCGTACAGTACCATTGAAAATTAGAAAGGTATCGTCTACATAACGTGCATAAAATATTATATCATTTTTGTATTTGTTATGTGAGAGCAAATGAGAGTTTTCATAAAAATTCAAGTAAACGTCAGCCAATAGCCCAGAGAGAGGTGAACCCATGGCCAATCCATCGTCCTGAATGAAAAATTGGTTATTGAAAGCAAATTAATTTTGTTCTAAGATAGTTTCAAGTAAACCAATTAAATCGTTTATCGTCTGTATATTTAATTTATTATTCTCTAATAAATTTTCTTTTAAGATATTTAGTGTTTCTTTACTGGTATGTTGGTATACAAATTTACTATATCAAAAGATGCTACCTTATAATTTGGTAGTATATCAACATTTTTACATTTATTAATAAAATCCGTGTTGTTTGTGACACTATGATTGTTCTTTAAATTTATGTTTTCTTTGATTACTTTGACGAGTTTTTTAGCTGTTTTGTATGCGGGCGCTGTGGTAAAATTAACGAGTGGTCTGACCGGTATGTCGTGTTTATGAATTTTGGGTAGGCCAGTGAGTTCGGGAGCTTTAGCATTAATAGGCTTCAGGAAGCGACGTGTGCATTCGCTAAACAAATTTACGCAATTATTGATTTTGTTATTCAATGTCTTGACATACATATCAGTAGGATCAGATTTCAAGGTTCTAATATTATTGTTTGAAATAAAGTCGTTTACTTTCGTTTTATACACGTCAAAGTCCATGACAACAAGAGTATTCCCCTTATCTGCCTTAGTAATTAGAGCATTATTATCAACTAATTTAGCTTTTATTTGCTTCAATAACTTAAACTCGTTGGAAAATCTTATATGTTTCTGTAAACCATGAGGTGAATGGTTGTCAAAATTATGGTGTTTTATAGTATTATTAAATTTATTATTTATTAAAATACGTGCTTCAGTTTGTAGTTTTGGATCGGCAATTGTTTTTACTGCAGTTTCTGCATTGATAATTTCTGGTACGATTTGATGTTTATTATTAAGAGGCAAGTTATACTTGATGCCTTTATTAAGGATGTTCATTTCGTCATCGTTAAAAGCTATCGTAGTTAAATTAGACACACGAGGATAAAATGTGTGTTTACAAGTGATGTCTGTCTCATGGCGATGTTTACTCTTTAAATTATGAATTTTACGCGTCTGTTTAAAGTATGTATTGTGAGTAACGTTAGAGACGTATTTATGTACTGATTCCATAACATTATTTACGATGGCCGGATGAATGTCGTTCAAAATATGTAAATGCAATTTATAAAGTCGTGTATTGAGTGTAGATTTCTTAATATACAAAGATTTGATTTCTTCCTTGATCCGAAAAATCTCAGCATGTTTTTTGGTTGCTTTAGCAGCCCTAGAGAGGGCTTTCACATTTATAACTGCATATTTTGGTATTAAATGATTTTTTAAACAGATATTATTAAATTTAATGTGTAAGTTAGTTTTTAGTAACTGGATTTTAACGTTTTGATACTTATATACCACGCTTGCTTGACTAGCCTCCAATTTAAAATGCATATTAGTTCTGGTATCCAAGTCACGTATGAACAGTAAATTATTATAAATAAATCACCTTATATCCGTCGTGTGACTTCGTTACGTCGATTAAAATGACGCGTTTCGGAACATCTGTTCCATCATCAGCTAAATCGCTCTATTGAGGTCGTTAAACGTTAAAAACACATGTTACACATAATTGTCCACTACGTAAACGGGGAGATTATATACACACATTGGTCAAACGGGGAGAGGTTTCCTCAAACGATTTAAGGAACACACACCAAAACGTCACCTAAATAATCTCACTTTGTTAAATAACATCAAGTCCAACTTTGCCCGCCACTTAATCTTACACAATCATAATTATACTGATTTTAAATCTAATTTAATACCCCTACATGTGTGCAACAAAGGCCGTTACATGGACGCAATAGAGGAGTTCGAAATATACAAAGCATATAATAACATAAACAGCCGAGACTTCATATTGAATGACCACTTAAATTTTAAATCCAACCCGCTATACGATACAGCTTTGAACCTGCTTAGGCGTAATCACTCAGATAATAGTTCAGTGTCCGATCGGCTTCGTCGTGGTGCGCACCATTTAGGAAGCAAGTGAATTACGTAGTGGACAATTATGTGTAACATGTGTTTTTAACGTTTAACGACCTCAATAGAGCGATTTTATCTGATGATGGAACAGATGTTCCGAAACGCGTCATTTTAATCGACGTAACGAAGTCACACGACGGATATAAGGTGATTTATTTATAATAATTTACTGTTCATACGTGACTTGGATACCAGAACTAATATGCATTTTAAATTGGAGGCTAGTCAAGCAAGCGTGGTATATAAGTATCAAAACGTTAAAATCCAGTTACTAAAAACTAACTTACACATTAAATTTAATAATATCTGTTTAAAAAATCATTTAATACCAAAATATGCAGTTATAAATGTGAAAGCCCTCTCTAGGGCTGCTAAAGCAACCAAAAAACATGCTGAGATTTTTCGGATCAAGGAAGAAATCAAATCTTTGTATATTAAGAAATCTACACTCAATACACGACTTTATAAATTGCATTTACATATTTTGAACGATATTCATCCGGCCATCGTAAATAATGTTATGGAATCAGTACATAAATACGTCTCTAACGTTACTCACAATACATACTTTAAACAGACGCGTAAAATTCATAATTTAAAGAGTAAACATCGCCATGAGACAGACATCACTTGTAAACACACATTTTATCCTCGTGTGTCTAATTTAACTACGATAGCTTTTAACGATGACGAAATGAACATCCTTAATAAAGGCATCAAGTATAACTTGCCTCTTAATAATAAACATCAAATCGTACAAGAAATTATCAATGCAGAAACTGCAGTAAAAACAATTGCCGATCCAAAACTACAAACTGAAGCACGTATTTTAATAAATAATAAATTTAATAATACTATAAAACACCATAATTTTGACAACCATTCACCTCATGGTTTACAGAAACATATAAGATTTTCCAAAGAGTTTAAGTTATTGAAGCAAATAAAAGCTAAATTAGTTGATAATAATGCTCTAATTACTAAGGCAGATAAGGGGAATACTCTTGTTGTCATGGGCTTTGACGTGTATAAAACGAAAGTAAACGACTTTATTTCATACAATAATATTAGAACCTTGAAATCTGATCCTACTGATATGTATGTCAAGACATTGAATAACAAAATCAATAATTGCGTAAATTTGTTTAGCGAATGCACACGTCGCTTCCTGAAGCCTATTAATGCTAAAGCTCCCGAACTCACTGGCCTACCCAAAATTCATAAACACGACATACCGGTCAGACCACTCGTTAATTTTACCACAGCGCCCGCATACAAAACAGCTAAAAAACTCGTCAAAGTAATCAAAGAAAACATAAATTTAAAGATCAATCATAGTGTCACAAACAACACGGATTTTATTAATAAATGTAAAAATGTTGATATACTACCAAATTATAAGTTAGCATCGTTTGATATAGTAAATTTGTATACCAACATACCAGTAAAGGAAACACTAAATATCTTAAAAGAAAATTTATTAGAGAATAATAAATTAAATATACAGACGATAAACGAGTTAATTGGTTTACTTGAAACTATCTTAGAACAAAATTAATTTGCTTTCAATGACCAATTTTTCATTCAGGACGATGGATTGGCCATGGGTTCACCTCTCTCTGGGCTATTGGCTGACGTTTACTTGAATTTTTATGAAAACTCTCATTTGCTCTCACATAACAAATGCAAAAATGATATAATATTTTATGCACGTTATGTAGACGATACCTTTCTAATTTTCAATGGTACTGTACGACAGATCGAAAACCTAAAACATTATATGAATAATATTAATAAAAACATTCAATTCACGTTGGAAACTGAAGTGGATAATAAATTGAATTTTTTAGATTTGTCTGTCACTAAACACGTAAATAAATTGAAATTTAATATTTATAGAAAACCGACTATCAGTGATGTGACAATACATGCTGACTCTTATCATCCATTTTCGCAAAAGTTGGCAGCTTATAATTACTTTATCCGCAGATTGTTGGCAGTACCTCTCAGTGATGATGATTACCGTGAGGAGGTGAATACCATTAAACATATAGCTTTAGCTAATGGTTACCAAAACACGTTGATTGATAATCTCATCAAGAAACATAAAATTCGAAAATCCAAGCCCCCAATAGATAAGGATACAAAAATAACTTTTATTTCTACTGCATACACAAATATAATGCCAAAGATTCTAACCTCCACATTTAATAAATTGAATATTACTGCTACCTTCAAAACAAACAATAGTCTATTAAAAATACTACGTCATAGAAAACCCATACCTTTAGAAAAGAAATCCGGCATATATAAATTATCATGTAACGACTGCAACAGTTTTTACATTGGTCAAACGGGGAGAGGTTTCCTCAAACGATTTAAGGAACACACACCAAAACGTCACCTAAATAATCTCACTTTGTTAAATAACATCAAGTCCAACTTTGCCCGCCACTTAATCTTACACAATCATAATTATACTGATTTTAAATCTAATTTAATACCCCTGCATGTGTGCAACAAAGGCCGTTACATGGACGCAATAGAGGAGTTCGAAATATACAAAGCATATAATAACATAAACAGCCGAGACTTCATATTGAATGACCACTTAAATTTTAAATCCAACCCGCTATACGATACAGCTTTGAACCTGCTTAGGCGTAATCACTCAGATAATAGTTCAGTGTCCGATCGGCTTCGTCGTGGTGCGCACCATTTAGGAAGCAAGTGAATTACGTAGTGGACAATTATGTGTAACATGTGTTTTTAACGTTTAACGACCTCAATAGAGCGATTTTATCTGATGATGGAACAGATGTTCCGAAACGCGTCATTTTAATCGACGTAACGAAGTCACACGACGGATATAAGGTGATTTATTTATAATAATTTACTGTTCATACGTGACTTGGATACCAGAACTAATATGCATTATTCATCTTCTTTTTGGAATGATGATCCCCTACTTTGTGCTCAGATAAAACATCTTCTTCACAATCATTACTATTAAGGGGATTGAAGAAGGGGTGATGAATTGGGGTGATGGAGCGTACAAGTCCATCATGTCTCTTTTTTTAAATTCTGACACTTTCAGCCCATTTGGATAGAGCAAAAGCTGTTCAGTGTTGACTAATGACCGGGGCCTTCCTCGTTTTTGAGCTGGAGAGATGTTTAGGATTTTAAAGTCATCAAAGTTGCTTATAAATTCCTTGTACAACACTTAGAAAGGAAGATTGTTTTCATACCGAATGTGTTGCATCAGAAGCCAGTTTACAGCTTCATTATCTTCATTATTAGTATTTCTCTTCTTTCTTGTAATGGCTTGTTTAAGCTCCTTTGTGGAAAAAATTTGTATTTTGCCATTTGACAGACAATAAGTTTTTACTTATTCTTGCTGAAGCTTAATGGTAGTTATTATACCAGTCTGAAAGAACAGAACAATTATTTTCTATTTTTTATTTTCATAAAAAAATAAAAAATTTTTTATTTAAATGTTGTAAGCTTAACCACACTTTAACTGTCTCAAACACATCTCCTTACACATACACATTGTGATTACGTTAAAAATCATTAGTATTAATTTATTAAATCTGAATTCTGTAGGTGGTAACATTTAGTACTTAAAAACGTAATCAGAAGTCTGCAATATAAATAATAATGACTTGTAATCTGCCATAAGGTGAGGTATGCGACCTTCATACTTCATTTCAAGACTACCGTGAGTCTATAGTTCTGTTGTGGAAGAAACTTTTTAAAGACGCTAAAAATACTACAAAAAACTATTAGAAAAAACATTTTAAAATCATAATGTTTATAAAAACCTTAAACTATCTTTTACAAATAAGAAATTTCCTTTTACTTTTATTTTTTTCCTTTTACAAAAATTAATAGAGTCCCGGAGTTTTGATTTTTGGTTTTTATCAGTCTTACCAAAAGCTTCTTGGTCTTACGTATTGTTGGCCTTGGTTAGGAAAGTTATACTAAATTTTGTGTATTTGTAGCAGATTGCTTTCTCATTCTCGTTCATATATAATAATAAAAATATAATAACAAAAGATTGTAGAATTACATTGTTACTTAGAAATAGAAATAAAAAGAAAAAAGTAAATTTGAACTGATGCTAATTACAGAATTAAGAAATAAAATTTTGGTTTAGAGAACTGTAGCGATTCAGGATAACAACACACTTAATTAAATTAATCCAAGAATCTCTCTCAAAAGTAGAATGTAAAGTTAAAGTCCAGAAAACCGTGTCCCGTTTATTCACAACTTGAACTGGACTCTGAGAAGGAGATAGACTGTCATGCTTGTTATTTAATCTAGCACTAGAAGAAGCGATAAGAGACTCCCAAATAAATACAAAGGATACGATCCTAAACAAAAGTATACAACTTTTAGCATACGAAAACGATATTGATGTAATTGTCTGGACAAAACGAGATCTCATTAGTGATTTTACAGCATTATAGGTAGCCTCAATTAAAACTGAACTACAGATAAACTTAAAGAAAACATAATATATATAAACATAATGTATGGTGCCAACAAACTACCATTAATCCCAACTATTCAAAACCTTGAAAGAGGCACAAAATATATAGAGGCAGTAAAAAAGTTCATATATCTTGACTTACAGATAAATACCACTAACGACATCAACAGTGAAATAAGAAGAATAACATATCTTGCAAATAAAACATATTATGGATTAAAAAAGCACCTGACGAAGCATTAGCTTCATCTCTAGATGCACAAAATGCAAAATCAACAAAAACGCTTATTACGCCAGTGCTGACATATGCTTCAGAAACCTGGACAATAACCAAAAATAGCGAGATACTTCTAGGTTGCTGTGCAAGACGGATCCTTAGAACTATATTTAGAGGAGTACAAGAAAGTGGAATGTAGTACAGGCGATATGCATATAAACTATACCATCTTTACAAAAAGCCAGACATTGTCAGGATAATCAAAATATACAGGCTAAGGTGGACTGGACGCATAGGAATAATAGAGGAAGGACATAAAACTAATTTTCCACCAGAAACTAATGGGTAGTAGAAAAAGGGGAAACCCTAAAGTAGTTTCAGAGACCAGGTAGAGGAGGACCTTGGAAAGCTGAACATAAGAAACTGGAAGCCAGGGCATGCAATAAAGAGGAATGGAATAGACTTTTGGAGCAGGCTAAGACCCACCAAGGGTTGTAAAGCCACGGCTGAAGATGATGAATTTAGTTTAAAATAAGTTATGATTTGGTGGCCATGCAACCCCAGGGTGGTGGATGAAGGATACCACCGAATATGGTGGGGTGGTCCGAATAACCAATAAGGACCCGTGGACTTCTGGGGCCATGGTAAACTGGAACAAAGGAATATAAATATGGAGGGCCCAATCCAGGGTAAGAGGGTGAAGACCTTAACGGTAGAGTAACAGACCAGCGGAAGAGGCAAATTTTCAAGGGATAGTATAATTGGTAGCCAATCTGAAAGCTGAGACGAGGCAGTCCTCCATTAATCTTTCCTGGCGACAGGTTCCCTGTCTTGGGGAAATATATCAAACTTGAATTCTCCACACTGAAAATCAGCCGGACAAATCAATACCAGTAATTATAAACAAGTGTAAGCCTTCTGGAAGCTATAGGTGATTGTTCACGTATAAACGTGATGCGTCTCATCCGAAGAATATTGTAAGTATGGAACCCTCTCAAAAAGGGGAGAGCGTCCTTCTACCCGTTTCACCGCTAGCCGAGTAGATGCGTGTCTCTGTCAAGGCTGCACTGAAGTACCTCTCAGTGTTCTCTGGAGTGCACTTGAAATACGCATTATGCTGGCACGCCGCAGTAAGCTTCAGTGAGCGATTTCTTTAGTGCGGATCGAGTCATTAGTGAAAAGTAATTATTGTGTTATAATTAGTGTGGGACTCTTAATAGTTGACATTATTATGGCATGTGGACAAATTTAACTTAGATTTTTGTGCGAGTTGATAACAAATTTTTAATTGTGATTAATTAAGGCCGGTAATTAATGACTTCATTGATGTACGTATGTACTTTGTTTCCACTGTACCATATGACGATCAGTTAGACCGTCGTAACAATAATAATAACAGCAAACTCACACGAATAAACAAGGACGATGTTCAGTGAAATTCGATAAAACCTCACTTAGAAAGGCAAAAACGTTATGTAAAATTGATATCAAATTAATTTTTTTGTAAAGGAAGTGAACTACAAGAGATACAAATGTCGCCTTTATTTATCTGCGTTCAATTAATTGCAGAGTGAGAATAAACGTGTGATAGTTATCCAGTGCTTTATATTTAATTTTAAGAAATTTTGGAATTAAATGGACATTTGAAGACTTTAAATATTTTAATTTTCTGTTGGTCATAGCTCGAAACAAATTATATGTCGTCATCAACTTTAGTACAATAACAAACCGAATTAGAGAAACCTCGATCTAGTATTAAATAATATTTTTAAGTAAAACTAAGTTATTTCAGGCACAAGATTTTAATTAACATTATTCTGTAAGTGTCTGCAAATAATTTTCTATGATTGGAAACGTCATATTACAAGCTTCCTTGTTGATCACAGAAAGATAAAGTTTCGGCGAATGTCCCGCGACATTTTAAGCAGAGGAATGTTACAATCTACAAACATGAGAATATTTTCCAAAACACAATCACCTAATGCTCTTTTATATATGTGTAACTCTCCAAACTATAAAGCACTGTAGAAAATACAAATGGAAAGTCTCACACGTAATCGCAAGTTGCCATGAAAAATAATCATGCTTTCCTTCTGAATACACTAAAATGCTGCTTTATAAATTTTTTCTTTGAAATTCCAGTCACGTCTCAGCAATAAACTCTACTGCCCAAGACACACTGCTTGAAGTCAAGGATTCAATATATAATACTTTGCAGAATTTATATGTTCCGTTTTTTCTTGACTAGTAGAGAGGAAATATTTTACGATTGTACCGTACTTGGTTGGTCCATACATTCACGTTCTAAACTCATTTATACTAAATATAGTAAGTGTTTGGATTTTATTTTCATTATTGTTGTGAATAATTTAATATATACATTAATGTGTGTTTTAACTGTAAATGGTATTAACAGTCAAAAGTAGAAAAAATTGTTTTTAGAGTGTCAGATAATCCATTCGCGTTTGTTTTCAATAGGTTTCATTTACATGGTAGTAACTGGCTGCGTTGTGTAGTTAATTGCTGTATACGAGTGTCTTGTTGCCGCGTCTGTAAAAGCCGGTTCGGGCGGCAGGTAATCTTTCTACCCACCAGCACGGATCATAGGGGGTTTTCACCATCCGTGCGATTACTGAGGTGATCAAGGCACAGAGGCAATTTTGGTCTTATTTGTGGTTCTTGATGTAAAAGAAAACTTTCTACTCGACGGGTTAGTGTGATAAGTTTTAGGCTCTTCAACAGACGTTCATAGTACCTCCATATCTTTTAGCTATGGTAAGATATTGTCTGAGCGATCCGTCTACTACAAATTTGTTGTATTTTCATATAGATTTAAATGACCATAAATTTCGCTTGACCAACCACACACATCACTTCCAGACTTCAAGAAGACAAACATTTTAATAACCACTTAATTTATTCCTTGGGGGGACGAAGAGTTTCTAAAGCTTTTCAGAGAACGCTTCGTACTTAAAAACGTCCTTTACGGAATTGTAATTTCTCAAGTCAAAGATTTCAGGGAAGCAAAGATCAACTAATGAACTGCTGCATTTGGCTTGTGTGTGCGGAGGGGGGAGAGGTGGAGAGAATAATTAAATGTAAAATATTTAAAAGAGAATAATGAAATAATTATATTTTTATTTTTATTTAGACAGCTCTCAGTTCTGATGGGCTGCGTGTAAATTATAAAACTGACTCATCTTACGGACTTGCTAAACAAACGCAGCATTAATCTATATATATAAAAGAGAAATACCACTGACTCACTCACTGACTCATCACGAAATCTCCGAAACTATAACACCTAGAAACTGGAAATTTGGCATGTAGGTTCCTTATGTGATGTAGGTATCCGCTAAGAAGGGATTTTTGGAAATTCGACCTTCAAAGGGGGAAAAAGGGGGGAAAGTTTGCCTGACTGACAAGACATAGAATCAACGTACAGCAAAACTACTGAATGGATATCAATGAAACTCTGAACATAGCTTCACCATAGGTCTTAGGTGCTCACTAAGAAACGGTTTTAAAAACTTTCACTCCTAAGGGGCAAACCCCCCCTTAACAATATTGTATGTATGTATCTATGTATGTATGTTCCACATCTCCTCCTAAACCACTGGACCGATTTCAACCAAACTTGGCACAAATATTTTACGCGACGGGAGAACCAACATAGGAGAGGTGCTTTTTTCGATGGGGTCCTTTGGGGGTTTCTTTGGGGTCTTCCACGTCTCCTCCTAAACCACTGGACCGATTTCAACCAAACGTGGCACAAATATTTTACGCGACGGGAGAACCAACATAGGTGAGGTGCCTTTTTCGATGGGGTCCTTCGGGGGGTTCTTTGGGGTCTTTCACATCTCCTCCTAAACCACTGGACCAATTTCAACCAAACTTGGTACAAATATTTTACGCAGCGGGAGAACCAACATAGGGTATGTGTTTATTTCGCTGGGGTCCTTTGGGGGGTTCTTTGGGGTCTTTCACATCTCCTCCTAAACCACTGGACCGATTTCAACCAACCTTGGCACAAATATTTTACGCAGCGGGAGAACCAACATAGGATATGTGTTTTCTTCGATGGGGTCCTTTGGGGGGTTCTTTGGGGTCTTCCACATCTCCTCCTAAACCACTGGACCGACTTCAACCAAACTTGGCACAAATATTTTACGCAACGGGAGAACCAACATAAGATAGGTGTTTTTTCGATACGATCCTTCGGGGGTCCTTTGGGGTCTTCCACATCTCCTCCTAAAGCACTGGACATATTTCAATCAAACTTGGCACAAATATTTTACGCAACGGGGGAACCTACATAGGAGGGGTGTTTTTTCGATACGATCCTCTGGGGGGTCCCTTGGGTCTTAAACAACTATTAGATCTGGTTACTATGGCAACCCAATAGAATAGATTCTGGTTACCATAGCATCGGTGGAAGTCTGCCGCGTAGGAAATAGCGTGGGAGTCGTCCGACGGGCCTTCCCCGGAGTTCATCCACGGAACCCGGGGAGTCTTAGGTGGGATCCCGCGAAAGACGGCGGGGCCAGAGTCCACGGATCTTATAAATAAAGATATAGGTTATGATATCAAAGGTGGTGTATGCATCTTAAGAAACTTCTTAATAGTGTGTGAATTCAGAGTTGTTTCAGTTTTAATTTAAAAGTGAATAAGTTAAGATCGAAGTAAGATATAAGCGAGTATAAAAAACAAAGTTTTGATAGCGAATGTATTCAGATCATTGTGTTCAGACAATATAATTGCACTTGCTTCAGTTTGAATTTAAAAATTGATAAACTGAAATCTATAGAGGTATTGTATTGTTAGAATAAGTTTAGGAGACACTAATTTAACAAATGCCTTATTTCAACATTAACACAATGAATTATAAAAGACAGTAAATACGCAGCGCGTGCAAGTACTGTAGACATTTTATTGAAAACTAATTTAGCTGTTCGCCCTCTCCCAGAGTTGGTAATCGAGCAGGAGCATCACGCGCAACAGAATTCTTCTCCAGATATAAGAATACAGTTTATGACATGTTCTTAAACAGGTGCGCTACAGAGTATTCCTCCAGTGAGAATGCGAACGTAACAATATAAGGTAGATTATACAATATACAAGTAATATAACGTTAGAACAAGAATAGGTGCCTATGAGCCTATGAATAAATTATGAACCCGAGCAACGCTGGGTAAATCGGCTAGATATAGATGTCTATATAAGCCAAATACCACTGACTGACTCACTGATCACGATATCTCTGAAACCACTGAATGGATATCAATGAAACTTTGAACGTAGCTTCATCATAGGTCTTAGGTGCTCATTAAGAAACGGTTTTAAAAAGTTTCACTCCTGAGGGGGAAAAAACCAAATAATGAAATTTATCGCGGGAATTGCATACTTTGTAAATGAAGTGGTTGATATCTCAGTTTATTGGAAACCCCGAATACATTTAGTTCTGAGTTTTTAATCATTGTTTTAAATTGAAAAACTTCGTGGTTTGCAGGTTCTTATAGTCGAGAAAATTTCGAAGTTCAATTAATTAATAAATGTATATCCTTTTTTTCTCGGAAACGGCTCTAACGATTTTCTCGAAATAAATAATAAATAGCTGTTGCTATGAATGTAAATAAACACACTAAGAGTTGAGAATTTGTACAATCTACCTAATCCTATACTATTAAGCGAGCAATAATTGTACAATTACGTACAACGTGAAACTCCGTAGCGGAGCACGGGTATTTTGCTAGTACTATTATAAGCATGGGCATTATCTATATATATAAAAGAGAAATACCACTGACTCACTGATTCATCACGAAATCTCCGAAACCATAACACCTAGAAACTTGAAATTTGGCATGTAGATTCCTTATGTGATGTAGGTATCCGCTAAGAAAGGATTTTTGGAAATTCGACCTTCAAAGGGGGAAAAAGGGGGAAAAGGGGGGAAAATTTGCCTGACTAACTGACATAGAATCAACGTAGAGCAAAAACTACTGAATGGATATCAATGAAACTTTGAACATAGCTTCATCATAGGTCTTAGGTGCTCACTAAGAAACGGTTTTAAAAACTTTCACTCCTAAGGGGCAAACCCCCCCTTCTCAATATTGTATGTATGTATCTATGTATGTATGTTCCACATCTCCTCCTAAACCACTGGACCGATTTCAACCAAACTTGGCACAAATATTTTACACGACGGGAGAACCAACATAGGTGAGGTGCTTTTTTCGATGGGATCCTTAGGGGGATTCTTTGGGGTCTTTCACATCTCCTCCTAAACCACTGGACCAATTTAAACCAAACTTGGCACAAATATTTTACGCGACGGCAGAACCAACATAGGTGAGGTGGTTTTTTCGATAGGGTCCTTTGGGGGGTTCTTTGGGGGGTTCTTTGGGGTCTTTCACATCTCCTCCTAAATCACTGGACCGATTTCAACCAAACTTGGCACAAATATTTGACGCAGCGGGAGAACCAACACAGGGGATGTGTTTTTTCTATGGGGTCCTTTGGGGGGTTCTTTGGGGTCTTCCACGTCTCCTCCTAAACCACTGGACCGATTTCAACTAAACTTGGCACAAATATTTGACGCAGCGGGAGAACCAACACAGGGGATGTGTTTTTTCTATGGGGTCCTTTGGGGGGTTCTTTGGGGTCTTCCACGTCTCCTCCTAAACCACTGGACCGATTTCAACTAAACTTGGCACAAATATTTTACGCAGCGGGAGAACCAACATAGGCTATGTGTTTTTTTCTATGGGGTCCTTTGGGGGTTCTATGGGGTCTTCCACGTCTCCTCCTAAACCACTGGACCGATTTCAGCCAAACTTGGCACAAATATTTTACGCAGCGGGAGAACCAACATAGGGTATGTGTTTAGTTCGCTGGGGTCCTTTGGGGGTTCTTTGGGGTCTTTCACATCTCCTCCTAAACCACTGGACCGATTTCAACCAAACTTGGCACAAATATTTTACGCAGCGGGAGAACCAACATAGGATATGTGTTTTCTTCGATGGGGTCCTTTGGGAGGTTCTTTGGGGTCTTTCACATCTCCTCCTAAACCACTGGACCGACTTCAACCAAACTTGGCACAAATATTTTACGCAACGGGAGAACCAACATAAGATAGGTGTTTTTTCGATACGATCCTTCGGGGGTCCTTTGGGGTCTCCCACATCTCCTCCTAAAGCACTGGACAGATTTCAATCAAACTTGGCACAAATATTTTACGCAACGGGGGAACCAACATAGGAGGGGTGTTTTTTCGATACGATCCTCTGGGGGGTCCCTTGGGTCTTAAACAACTATTAGATCTGGTTACTATGGCAACCCAATAGAATAGATTCTGGTTACCATAGCATCGGTGAAAGTCTCCCACGTAGGAAATAGCGCGGGAGTCGTCCGACGGGCCTTCCCCGGAGTTCATCCACGGAACCCGGGGAGTCTTTGGTCGGATCCCGCGAAAGACGGCGGGGCCGGAGTTCACGGTTCTTATAAATAAAGATACAGGTTATGATATCAAAGGTGGTGTATGCATCTTAAGAAACTTCTTAATTGTGTGTGAATTCAGAGTTGTTTCAGTTTGAATTTAAAAGTGGATAAGTTAAGATCGAAGTAAGTTATAAGCGAGTATAAAATACAAAGTTTTGATAGCGAATGTATTCAGATCATAGTGTTCAGACAATATAAATGCACTTGCTTCAGTTTGAATTTAAAAATTGATAAACTGAAATCTATAGAGGTATTGTATTGTTAGAATAAGTTTAGGAGACACTAATTTAAGAAATGCCTTATTTCAACATTAACACAATGAATTATAAGAGACAGTAAATACGCAGCGCGTGCAAGTACTTTAGACATTTTATTGAAAACTAATTTAGCTGTTCGCCCTCTCCCAGAGTTAGTAATCGAGCAGGAGCATCACGCGCAACAGAATTCTTCTCCAGATATAAGAATACAGTTTATGACATGTTCTTAAACAGGTGCGCTACAGAGTATTCCTCCAGTGAGAATGCGAACGTAACAATATAAGGAAGATTATACAATATACAAGTAATATAACGTTAGAACAAGAATAGGTGCCTATGAGCCTATGAATAAATTATGAACCCGAGCAACGCTGGGTAAATCGGCTAGATATAGATGTCTATATAAGCCAAATACCACTGACTGACTCACTGAACACGATATCTCTGAAACCACTGAATGTATATCAATGAAATTTTGAACGTAGCTTCATCATAGGTCTTAGGTGCTCATTAAGAAATGGTTTTAAAAACTTTCACTCCTAAGGGGAAAAAACCAAATAATGAAATTTATCGCGGGAATTGCATACTTTGTAAATGAAGTGGTTGACATCTCAGTTTATTGGAAACCCCGAATACATTTAGTTCTGAGTTTTTAATCATTGTTTTAAATTGAAAAACTTCGTGGTATGCAGGTTTTTATAGTCGCGAAAATTTCGAAGTTCAATTAATTAATAAATGTATATCCTTTTTTTTCTCGGAAACGGCTCTAACGATTTTCTCGAAATAAATAATAAATAGCTGTTGCTATGAATGTAAATAAACACACTAAGAGTTGAGAATTTGTACAATCTATCTAATCCTATACTATTAAGCGAGCAATAATTGTACAATTACGTACAACGTGAATCTCCGTAGCGAAGCACGGGTATTTTGCTAGTACTATTATAAGCATGGGCATTATCTATATATATAAAAGAGAAATACCACTGACTCACTGACTCACTGATTCATCACGAAATCTCCGAAACTATAACACCTAGAAACTTGAAATTTGGCATGTAGGTTCCTTATGTGATGTAGGTATCCGCTAAGAAGGGATTTTTGGAAATGCGACCTTCGAAGGGGGAAAAAGGGGGTAAAATTTGCCTGACTAACTGACATAGAATCAACGTAGAGCAAAAACTACTGAATGGATATCAATGAAACTTTGAACATAGCTTTATCATAGGTCTTAGGTGCTCACTAAGAAACGGTTTTAAAAACTTTCACTCCTTCGGGGCTAACCCCCCCTTCACAATATTGTATGTATGTATCTATGTATCTATGTTCCACATCTCCTCCTAAACCACTGGACCGATTTCAACCAAACTTGGCACAAATATTTTACGCGACGGGAGAACCAACATAGGTGAGCTGCTTTTTTCGATGGGGTCCTTTGGGGGGTTCTTTGGGTTCTTTCACATCTCCTCCTAAACCACTGGACCAATTTCAACCAAACTTGGCACAAATATTTTACGCGACGGCAGAACCAACATTGATGAGGTGCTTTATTCGATGGTGTCCTTTGGGGGGTTCTTTTTGGTCTTTCACATCTCCTCCTAAACCACTAGACCGATTTCAACCAAACTTGGCACAAATATTTTACGCAGCGGGGGAACCAACACAGGGGATGTGTTTTTTTCTATGGGGTCCTTTGGGGGGTTCTTTGGGGTCTTCCACGTCTCCTCCTAAACCACTGGACCGATTTCAACCAAACTTGGCACAAATATTTTACGCAACGGGAGAACCAACGTAGGATAGGTGTTTTTTCGATGGTGTCCTTTGGGGGTTCTTTGGAGTCTTTCACATCTCCTCCTAAACCACTGGACCAATTTCAACCAAACTTGACACAAATATTTTACGCAGCGGGAGAACCAACACAAGAGATGTGTTTTTTTCTATGGGGTCCTTTGGGGTTTTTTTTGGGGGTCTTTCACATCTCCTCCTAAACCACTGGACCGGTTTCAACCAAACTTGGCACAAATATTTTACGCAGCCGGAGAACCAGCACAGGAGACGTTTTTTCTATGGGGTTCTTTGGGGTCTTCCACTTCTCCTCCTAAACCACTGGACCGATTTCAACCAAACTTGGCACAAATATTTTACGCGACGGCAGAACCAACATAGGTGAGGTGCCTTTTCCGATGGGGTCCTTTGGGGGTTCTTTGGTGTCTTTCACGTCTCCTCCTAAACCACTGGACCAATTTCAACCAAACTTGGCACAAATATTTTACGCAGCGGGAGAACCGACATAGGGTATGTGTTTATTTCGCTGGGGTCGTTTGGGGTGTTCTTTGGGGTCTTCCACATCTCCTCCTAAAGCACTGGACAGATTTCAACCATACTTGGCACAAATATTTTACGCAGCGGGAGAACCAATACAGGAGATGTGTTTTTTCGATGGGGTCCTTTGGGGTCTTCCAAGTCTCCTCCTAAACCACTGGACCGATTTCAACCAAACGTGGCACAAATATTTTACGCAGCGGGAGAACCAACATAGGATATGTGTTTTCTTCGATGAGTTCCTTTGGGGTGTTCTTTGGGGTCTTCCATATCTCCTCCTAAACCACTGGACCGACTTCAACCAAACTTGGCACAAATATTTTAAGCAACGGGAGAACCAACATAAGATAGGTGTTTTTTCGATACGATCCTTCTGGGGTCCTTTGGGGTCTTCCACATCTCCTCCTAAAGCACTGGACAGATTTCAACCAAACTTGGCACAAATATTTTACGCAACGGGAGAACCAACATAGGAGAGGTGTTTTTTCGATACGATCCTTTGTGGGGTCCTTTGGGGTCTTCTACATCTCCTTCTAAACCACTGGACCGATTTCAACCAAACTTGGCACAAATATTTTACGCAACGGAGAACCAACATAGGAGAGGTATTTTTTCGATACGATCCTCTGGGGGGTCCCTTGGGTCTTAAACAACTATTAGATCTGGTTACTATGGCAACCCAATAGAATATATTCTGGTTACCATAGCATCGGTGGAAGTCTCCCGCGTAGGAAATAGCGCGGGAGTCGTCCGACGGGCCTTCCCCGGAGTTCATCCACGGAACCCGGGGAGTCTTAGGTCGGATCCCGCGAAAGACGGCGGGGCCAGAGTCCACGGTTCTTATAAATAAAGATATAGGTTATGATATCAAAGGTGGTGTATGCATCTTAAGAAACTTCTTAATAGTGTGTGAATTCAAAGTTGTTTCAGTTTGAATTTAAAAGTGGATAAGTTAAGATCGAAGATAATAGGATCTGGTGCTGTGCATATAAAAGTGTTGAGACTAGGGACCGTGTGTTGAAAATCCAGAGTTTACACATATTTTTTATGTTCTACTTACATTGCTCAAGTGAAATTAGAAAATACTGGATGCTCTGTGAGATTGTAATTTTAAAGAAAATATTGACTTTTTTATTTGTGCTATTTGTTTGCTATTGCTATCCTGTTTGCTATGCTTTTAAAGCTATAATTTTATTTTTGTAAATTTCCCTTAATTTACTTGTCTAAACACTATAAAATCCAAGTATTAGTCAACCAATAACTAAAATGTTGCTTCTTTAAATTATTTACATGTTTGCATTGTAAAATCATAAAAACATTATCAGTTCAAGCTAATCTAGCTTTTAATTTAGCGACCGGGATAATAAAGGACAAGGCACGGTGGTAGTCCAAAAGACAGCAGCTTTGTCAGTCATCCCTCTTTACACGTCACTGGTAACGCCTTTGGAGATAATTTTGTACAATCCAAAGACTCGAAGTAATAGTCAAAAAAATATTTATTCTTATTAGAAGGCAACTGAATTGTAGCATACAGCTGTAAAAATAATAGTGAAGTTGCGTAACCATAGTGTTACGAGTCCTATTAATAGGAACGTCACCAGATAAAGCTACAATCTCCATTTTTATACATATCTGCTCTATGCATATTCCTAAATCAGTCATGTCACTGTTACGTCAGCTTGGAATATGCGATAGATTACAAGTTATGTGGTCACATATAACCTTATATTAAAGTAATGAAAGGGTTGCACTTAACTTTATATTATTAATTACATAACTTATAAATACTGTATAGAAATTTTAGAAATGTTTTGATTTATATTTTTACATGAATTGAGTAAATTAAAAATAACCATTACAATACTACAAAACCTAAACTTGGAGAATAAGTAAGTGTTGTGTTGTATAATGAAAAGTTAAAATTTGTATTTTGGTAAGAAAATGCCAATAATTTAGTCTAAAAATTTGAGTGACAGTCACTACTTAAAATATGTTTTGATAAGTCTCACGCGTTGGACACAGATACTGAGTAAAATAGGCAATTAAGAAGTTGTCAAAATTAACAAGGATTGTTGAACATTTTTGCTGGTTAGAAAGAGGTGACAGAAAAACTGTATTGTGCATATTCAGAGGGGATATCAGATAGTAACAACGGTTTGGAGAGGACATTGGAAGGAGACAGCAAGAGAAGATTAGAAAACTGAAGTTCATATATAGCATAATATGTGCAACGTGAAATGAAGAGGTGAGATTGAATCCTGGAATACAGAGAATGGAGTCAACGTGGTATCTAGGACCAAGGTCACTGGAGAGTATTTTATGTTTATGGTGATGAAATGAGGAATAGGAGTTTAGAAGTAGTAATTAAAAATAATTAACAGTAAAATTTCATTTTTTCTAATTTTTACTCTGTTTGGGCGACCAACGCAACGTTTAAGATATCTGAATCAACGTACTTACTGGCCGTGAGGCGAGTGATGAAACTGTCTATGCGCGTAGGAGGGGAGGTAGCAGGTTGGGGAGACACTTCCCTTCACGGATACCTAAGCCAACTGATGGGTTGTTGTCCCTAGGCGCTGTCCCGCGCATGCGCATCCTTTCTCTTTGCCTCTGCGCACCACCAAGACAGTTTCGTCATTCGCCTCACGGCCTGTACTAGTTCGATATGTGTATTGCCCTAAACACAATAGTACTTTCCTTTGTGGGCGATGCCGATTATATAACTGTGTCTCTAATATTTTTGTTAATAATTCATCGTATGTTTTAAGTACTGAAATTCGGTTAACTAATTATGCAATCCCTAGGAATGAAATGAAGAATTCTGTTTAATGTTAATAATTTTACAATCTACCATAAAGCAATTTGGCAGTCAGTACCTCTGTATAAAACGTATTACGATTTCTGGAAAATACTTTCTAAGGCAATAACCCATTACCATTCATTCTAAAGTTTTGAGTAGCAAAGTACACAAGATTATTTGCAGTCTAAACAAGATTATCTGCTCGCTAAGCCCAAGCTGTTAAACTCTTTAGTCTGGGAACTTAAATGTCGGCATTTGAGAGTTCATTAAATAATTGGTTGCCACTTATGCCTAGTTATCAGTGCATTCACAATATTGCAACTGATGATTTTATTAGCATACACTATGGTGTATCCAAATTTCCCTCAAGGGTTCAGCTTGAAATCTTTTAGTGATTTTGCTGCTGATTGCTGATCTCCCATAACTGCTGGGCGAATGTCTTCAAATAGTTTTGAAAAGAAAATTTTGCTATTAATTGGTAACGATATATTTTGTTCTTCCAGTTGTTATCTCTTATAAAATAAATTAGTTTATTTTAAACCTACCTGTTTTCTTTACGCCTGTACGTACAGTATTGCTTCCACGTAAGGCTACGGCCCAAATGGAATCGTAAATAATTGACTGCGTTCTGTTACGGAATTGGCTAGTTGTTTACAACTGCGGAAAAAGGTTATTGTATTTAGTGGAAAAATACTGTGCTGATTTTGTTTCATTTGCTATAGCACGACACTTCTTTAACCAGAGTCTCTTTTGTGCGAGACGATTGTGAAGGTTGTATGATACTGTACAGGTGATCAGGCTGAGGTGGTAAGATGACTGTATCGTCGGTAAAGGTTGCCAGTTTTTGAACTTTTTTTGAGTAAATCTGTACTATATAGTGAAATATTGTAGTGATCAAGGATACTGCCTGTCGTTCTTCAGAATTACTGGGAATGGTCTACTTTAGTAAGCTTTGAGGTTGGGCAGGTAGTGCCTTTTTTAATAAGATACGATTGTGACACAACAAAAAATCATAAGAAAAAGGAGCTTTTTATTTTAGGTACTTATATTTGTGCAAGGTAAAGATATAGGCTATAATAATGTAATAGTACTTTCCTTCAATAAGTAAAAATTTGTAAAAACAAATTTCTTTCTTTCATTATGAACAAAATACGCTTTTATATTTTGTAAGAATTAGAAAATATCACAAACATGCACAATAGCAATAATAATAATATTAATAATAACGATAATAATAATTTGTTAGTGGATGGTTAGTGAGGATCGGTCAAAAATAACACAAATATTAACTATTTTGCGTCGACGTTTCGACAATATTTATTGTCATCTTCAGGACCTGTGTATGAAATACATCAGAAATGTCAAACACAAAATAGTTAACACAAAGTTGTTAAAAACAATGAAACGTCGACGCAAAATAGTTAAAATGTGTGTTATTTTTTACCGATCCTCACTAACCATCCACTAAAAAATTCATTGATTGACGGTCACTAAAAATTTAAGGAGATAATAATAATAAGTACTAGTAGTATTAGTAGTAGTGGTCGTTTGTGGTAATTTGCTCTCCTACTAATTCTGCTTATTATTTAAACAGAGATATACAAATTTTATAAGCATCTCCAATAAATATTTCTGCTTTCATCGTTAATCTACATATTCATGATTCGTTTTTTTGATGGTACCTGGCAGTAATAACTTACTTTAACCGTGTATATTTATTCAATGGACAAAAATTCTCATGTAGCTTAATTTTCATTATTTAAACATTTTTCCTTTTTCCAAATTTTCCTTGTTGCAGCAAGAGCTACAAAGAACAACAAAATAAAAATATTATTAAAATTAAACTGATAACTAAACTTAAAGTGAAGCAAACTGCAAAGTTCCAAACAGTATAGTATTTGGAAGTGTATTTAAAATAATCTTTACGTTTGAATGGTTACTAAAAATCGAAAACAGTACCACACTGGATAAACTTGGCGGCATATAAAAATATCTGGTAACCAAACATTTAAAGATTTCCAGGTTCTGCGCCATGGAGGATCGACACTACGAACGTCGCGATGCACGGGTCTATATGTGTAAACATCGTGTAAATTTTGGAGACATTCCCTGTTTTTTTATATCGAAGATGTGCTGCTTGTTTTATTAGACATTGGTGCCTACCTACGTTTTTTCTTTAAATTCTCAGCATAGAAACTATTTATTTTAAATAATGTATTTATATTTTAAGCCTACGGTATGAGCCTCTAGACAGTCTAGTGTGGCTAGCACGGGTGGTCTAGTGGTCTAGTGGTATACTGGTCCTGAGTTCAATTCCCGGCGGAGGCTCAGTACAGCGTGCACTCAGCGTCGTGAGGCAACATTGAGTAGCCGCTGAAATATCACCGGCGCCAACTGCTGTTTATACCGCAACTAGCCACGCAACCGTCCCATTAAACACAAAATCCGTTCAGTATGCCTTGATCCTTTACGGACTGTTGACCAGAGCTTTATTTATTATTAAGCCTACGGTATATTAACATGTGGAAAAGTCATTATTGTATTAAAAGTGCAATGACATTAACAGTGTATACCTGAACCTCATGACATTAAATTTACGTTGTGCATGAATAGACTGATCGTAACGCAGATCCTATGCATGCGTATCAGAGTGTGTATGTGCGAGCGCTTGCGTTTTGGAAAAACGTTGTACTAAACTAATACATAACACAAACATTGATGAAACAATCCGATTACTTTAGAAATAATTTTGTAAAAGTTACACTCAGCTATCAAGAAATGGACTGGCAGTGTACAGCAGATAGTGTAAAGTCATTTCTGTTAAACTCTTTCACTTTATTATTGTACGTAAGAAAAGATTTGTGCTTCAGCAATGCAAGATGTGGAAATAAATCATCCACCTGGAAAAATGAACAGATTTGCATGGAATAAGATCTGACACATGTTGTTAATGTTATCTTTAATATTAAATTTGAGGAAGTTAATACCTGATTTTCAAATCCAGCCTACTTGAGACACTTTAAAATAACTAAAGTATAAACAACTCATAGGTTTAACTTCTTAATGTTTAACAGACATTTACTTGAGTTGTGTAATATACTTGCAAAGGTTGTAGCTACTGTATAAAACGCCTTATAGTCACTTCTATATATACTGCAATAGTATTCCTTGACTATAAATAAATAAGTCATTACAATTCAAGAAGCATAAGCAAAAGGACTGGGACTGAAGTACAGTAGTATGGAAATGATATGCTAATTTCATTTTCTTGAGTGCTCCGTTTACGTTAGACTGAAGGGAAGGTTTACTATCACAACACATCCCAGGGTTTCCTACACTCTCATGCTAACAGACGTATTCACTAATAATTTTCTTAATCCTCTCCATCCAGAATATTTTATATGCTATGGTATAGAATTTATACAAAATAATTTTTAATACGTTAATTAATAACTTTCCCTTTAACAATTTTCAGGAAAAATCAAATTACTCAATTTTACTATTTGTTGTTAAATACTAGTAAATAAATAAATAGTGTAGAGATGGCCAATATAAGCCTCACAAAGGTGTTTTAAATGCGATGGTCAGTGCAGCTTCTACAACAACATATTATAAAGATAATTGATCCTGTTTAAGAAAGATTTTGAAATTTGGTTTAAAGGTTTTTATGTTATTTAGTAGAAAATTTGTTTGTTTAATATTTTGTCGGCAGTGAACGTGAGTGATGCACCTGAGATAAATTAAATTATCGAACTGCAGCTTTGTTTCAAATTGAATTGAAGAGTCGGTTTGTGTAAAGAATAGGAAGAATTTAATTGAAAACATTTGACGATACCTTTTCAATCTGAATTGCATATTGTTACAGGCTCTATTGAATTTGTGCATCTAGATATCGTTCTGTACATACATAAACATGAAGTTTTGAACACTTTACTTTTAACTTTTTAGAATTAATGAATTATCAAAACGTAAATTGGAATGCCCCGGTTCGGGCAAATTAAAATGAACAGCGGAAAAAATGAAGTTTTAACACTTGTTATAGTTCTGCAGATAAATTTTATTTTCCTAACAATTGTTTCACCAGCTACGGCAGTTTTAGAGGTAAGATTTGAATTGACAAATCTGTAATGTATGTTTAGGCGGGGGAGGGTTGCACGTAATGAATGACCCCCGATCCACTGGAAAATCCCAGGTAAGAGGTTTGACAAAAGTGAGTGTTCTACAGTTGGTAACAAAAAGTATCGTCACTGGCTAATTATGAATCATATACAATACACTTTTGTATGAAGAAAGTTACAAGTCAACTACTTGTCAGTTAAAATAATGTAAGTTAAACTATATATGAAATATGTATAGGACGAAGGTGATTATACTGTAAATAACCTATCATATAATAAGCTTTACTAACTAATTCACAGTGAAACAATATGAAATTCGCAGCATAATGTAAACTGCAGCATATAAAGAACATGTGTAACTAGATATAAAATAAAACAGCTTTAAATTCTTCACAAAATTAATGTTGAGACTGCCCCCTATATAAAACAATGAATGAATCTTTAATTTAGAAAGATTTGAGTCTATATAAAAATAAAGCAAATTATACAACGGTCTAACTGATCGTCGTATGGTACAATGGAAAACAAAATACAGACACCAATGAAATCAGTAATTACCAATTTGAATTATTCACAAATATTAGCTTGTAATCAGCAAGTTATTAACAAGGTCATACTCGTGCAATATTTCAAGATAAATTTGTACACACGCCATAACAATGTCAACTGTTAGAATTCCACACTAACTGTAACACAATAACACTTTGCTTCAACCGCGACTCGATCCACGGTGGTTATTTGGAGTGTAACTTATTTCACATATTTTATTTTTATTTCAAAGCAAACCTACTAGAATATAACTTTTTATGTAATATCATTTATATTTCTGATCTAGTACATAAAGACCATTTTTATTTATGATCTGTTTTAGAGCCTGATACCCTGTAGTATCATCATATTTTAGTTCTATTTCTATACCCATTGAATCATTTCTGTCAATAAATCAAGCAATTTTTTTCTTTAGTAGTTATTTTAATGGTTACCAACAAAAACTTTCTTGAAAATTCAAGGAAAGCAACAACGACATGCTGAAAATATTATTTGCATCTAGGCATTGCTGGTAAATTTACACACAATTCTGCAACAGATTTGGCCAAGGTAGAAAAAGTAGAATCACTTTTACGAAACTGTAAAACTGAAACATGAATATTTATGAATATCTTCGTTTCTACTATTTAATTTACCTTTAAAATATGAAACAGTATAAATTCTTTCTTGATTTCAAGATTAAGAATTTCTATTTTAATAATCTTTTCTTCTTTAAAAACAATATTAAAGTAACCTAAATCTGTCATAAATTAATATGTCAGCATCAATTTCACATATTCTATGAGATTAAGGATTATTCACTACATCACGCAATTTAACTATGTTCGTTACATATACGTTTTGTGTTATTCTTATTGTAGTAAGTTTACCTAGTAATTGATCATAGTTAACAATAGTTCTACATACATACATACAACTACATACCTAGAAAACGGATTCTAAATTGTAATATTACAATGTCTAACCTAACATCCATCATACCACTTTCTTACATCGCCTAACTTACCTGACATGTTTAGTTCGATTAGTAGTAATGTAACTTCTTCTTTTATCAAGCCGTAAAATTTAGAAAATGCATGACCCTGCAAAAATGGAATGTGTTTTATATTTTTCGTATTAGTTGTTATACAAGGCTCCCAGTCTTATACCATCGATAATAAATGGTCTTTCCACATATGGATTTTAAAGAAATTAATGAATTTGCTAATAAATTCTATGATCAGGTCTGTCTGTACCGGAGTAAAAGATGGCCTTTTGTATGGGTCCATCATATTCATCAATCAAGACGATACATTTTGTTTCGTTAAAATGAGTGTATAGAAGAAAAGAGAGAGTTTCTACACTACCGAGTAATTCATCATCTTCCACCATTTTTCTACTTTTATAATAGTAAAATTTTTTAAACATTTTCAGTTCTGCTCCATCTAAATTACCACTATGTAAAAGATGTTTATGATTCCAATAGAATTTACGTATAGGTCCTTTGAACCTGGCTATGAAATTTTTGTAACTCCAGAAGACAAGGTTCTTAAAATCAAAATAAGTAGTGGGATAATTTCCGTAATGGTTTTTGAAAATTACCCTTTTGTACTTGTAGATGTTTACGTTGCTTGAATACCTGGTATTTTAAGTCCTTAAAAACCTCTAACTTATCATTGAGCACATGCGAATTCTCTAAAAAACAGTGGTTTTGAATCACATTACATGAAAGATAATTTTTGGTCTGTGGAAACTTAGCTCATCTTGGATTAGAATTTTTTGAATATATTAATATACCAATATATGAAGGAGGCTTTATATTGTCTTTTACAAGAGCAGAAGATAATGAAGCTATCTACAGATTGAAATCACCAGAAAGTGATACAATTCCTGATGCAGGAAAGTTAATATTTCATGAGTTTATATCTCGTGTGCCCATTATTGAATTCAAGTCTACAAGTAAAATACAAGTTATTAATGAATTAGGAATGTTAAATACCGCTGGGAACAAGTAAACTTTGTATTTGCAAATTATCATTTAATTAAAAAACGTGGAGTACTAGGAACAACATTTTCACTGGATATTACAAATATTTACAGAAATATGTTTAATCCAAAATTTATAATTGTTTGCTTTCAGTCGGATTGATAAAATAATCAATTGAAATATGCGAGTAGATTTGATAGTTTAAATATAAAGAATATTAGAATAAAATTGAATAAAATTAAATGAAATTTATTATCCTGATGAGCTACAAATTTATATCTAGTTAATCATACACCTATCATGCATTTAGTTTATATCATACATCTATCATTATCACCTGTGGTAATACATATATAACACTGTTATATAACGCTGTAACAGCGTGAAGAGTTTCAATAACAGTGTAAGCCGATTAGACTAATTGAATGCTACGAAATCGTTTAAAATATTCTTTCCGGAAGCAAGTCGTTGTTCCGGAGAAAATGAGATAGCTGCAGGTGGGTTTTAAATTTACATAAAGTAAACCACTGTGTATAAATTGCACTTCTCTTGCCTTGTCATTAATGTTATTTGCGTGTAGGCTACAATATCTATATAAAACGTTTTCACTTGATTAATTATTTTTTAGCAAATAATTTTTACAAAATTTATGCAGATACATAGTAAATAACTTAGAACAATTTTAATTAACATAAAAATGTTACATATTTACTTGTCATAATTTAATATTATGGATAACATTAATATTACTCAGAAAAGTTTTAATACACAAATCCCGTTTCCGGTACAAATAGCAACTGTAACAAAATTATTGACATCGATATTAATAGCCAACTTAAAAGCCTCGGTCTCTTTCAACCAACATTGAATGTGTATTTGCTTCTAAAACATAATCTAAAAAATATTTACTTAATAAATTTGTGTTAGTGGTGATAGTGGTTATAATGACAAACAAGAATTACATTGTTGCACACAATTATAGAACAAAATGCCCGATTAACTCTGTAAAGTGTATTTCCGACCTATTGTTGCGCCGTCAAGCTTGTAAGCGCTAACCGGAAATCTTGCTTCCAATAAGGAATTTCTTTCACAGTGGTGCAAAAGTGTAATTTCTGTTTGTATAAATTTTTCCTTTACACGATAGACAGTTTTTAAATATATAATAATGTTTCTTTTGCATCTGCGAGTCATATAGCGTAAGCAGACATAACGTACGATGGGAATCTACTGCAACTAGGAATACGAGTAAAAATTATTACATGAATTTGGACAAAACCTTGGTAATAATTATTCATTTCCATACTCAAATGTTAATAAATATTTGACGGAAATCGTAAGTGATTAACAATATACTTATGTCAGTAATCTGACCTGAGTGATTTATCAGACTGTTTCTGCTGTTCTCGGTTACGCTGATATTTTCTAATAACTGATATACGATATATTTGGATAGCGGACTAACCAATCTGAGACAAAGGTATGACAATAATTCTTTGGGACATCTCTACTCTGTGATTAGACACATTTGTAAACTGTCTGCAGACAAAAAAAATTACAAATCAATTATCAGTACTTAGACATTTACCTACGTTGACCTATACGTTTACTAAAATACAAAATATTCAGACACTCGTCACTAATCTCATTATACCTAATGCTTCAAAACGTATTCAAAACGGCAAACGTATACTCACATAATAATTCACACTATCACTAATCTACTCACACTAATCACCTACTCGCTAACACACTAAAGTATTTATAAGTACAAATTACAGGGTATAATAGAATAATATATAATTAACAAATCAATTATCATTACTTAGACACTTACCTACGTTGACTTATACGTTTACTAAAATACAAAATATTCAGAAACTCGTCACTAATCTCATTATACCTAATGCTTCATAACGTATTCAAAACGGAAAACGTATAATCACATACTAATACACACTATCACAATCTACTCACACTAATAACCTACTCGCTAACACACTAAAGTATTTATAAGTACAAATGACAGGGCATAAGAGAATAATATATTTGTCTTGATTGTTCATCTCTTCTTTCACAGCACTATCACTTTACTAAAAATGAACTTTATCTTGTGGAAAACTTACTTTTTTCGTCGGACGCGTTTCGGCTTAAGTATCCGCCTTCTTCAGCTTTTAGTCAGACTGCCATCATTTCGTAACGGTTTTTGTGTGGAAGGTGTAGTGGGGGTGGTGTGTGGAGGAAGGGGATTGGTGCAGGGATTCAACTTGATGTTTGTTTTTTGAAATTTTGTAAAACTTTTTGACACAATTTTACAAAAAACAAACATCAAGTTGAATCCCTGCACCAATCCCCTTCCTCCACACACCACCCCCACTACACCTTCCACACAAAAACCGTTACGAAATGATGGCAGTCTGACTAAAAGCTGAAGAAGGCGGATACTTAAGCCGAAACGCGTCCGACGAAAAAAGTAAGTTTTTCACAAGATAAAGTTCATTTTTAGTAAAGGTATAATATATAATTGACAAATCAATTATCAGTAGTTAGACACTTATCTACGTTGACCTATACGTTTACTAAAATACAAAATATTCAGAAACTCGTCACTAATCTCATTATACCTAATGCTTCATAACGTATTCAAAACGGCAAACGTATAATCACATACTAATACACACTATCACTAATCTACTCACACTAATAACCTACTCGCTAACACACTAAAATATTTATAAGTACAAATGACAGGGCATAAGAGAATAATATATAATTGACAAAATTACTGAGAAAACTTATAACAAAAAGTCTCTTTAAATTAAATATAAGATAAAATCAAAATAGAAACACCATACCAAAAGCAATGTCCTGAACCAACTCAGATAATGTAAACAAGTGTCAACATTTAAATTCACAAGCAATAACAGGAAGTAAATTGAAAATTATTTAAAAACACACGTGTGTTTAAATAATTTAACATAATATATGCATATGGCAGAAAAATAAAAAAAAATATGAAGACCTCATAAAATAACGACGTCCTAAGAAACAAAATTTTCTAAGCCAGGAATCAAGCAGGGTTGTAGTGCTAAAAAAGATGAAGAAGAAGAAGAACAAGAACAAGAAGAAAATGCAGCAAAAGTGCAGAATAGAGACAGAGCAACTAATTTTGTATATGTTAGGAGAAAACTGAAAAATATATTCAGTTACTTAACAGTGTGTTTGAAATTAGAAATCATAAATAAATCACGAACTTTTACACGAATGGCTTACTTTTTACACGAAGCCATTATTATGAACATCTGAGAAAACTTGACACAAGTACAATGAAAACACAAAACCAATTAACATTTCAACTAATTCGATTCATTATAAAACAAGACTCCAGTTTTAAAATGCTGTTACATATATATACCAGAAAAAAATACAGAATATCTCCTATTAACGGTTCACTATTACACGACTAATATATAGGACCCAGTTCTATATGATCCCTAATAGCAAAATTTATATTGTTGCCTATTGGCACAGGATGAACTTTGACAAATGATCAAATGACTATCGACGAAGTTACAGTTTATGGGCTAAAACACGTGTTAAGTAAGCGAAAATACATCTTACAAGTACGTTATAAATTGTATTATTAAACACACACATGCAGACACACCACGGATACGGTATACAAGATATATCAAGGAGAAATGAAAAGTAACATTGCATTAAAAAGGAAGACATGTGAGCAGATGATGAAGATTACAAAAAAAGGACGGCAGTAAAGGTGTCATATATATCTAGAAATCCAAAAGCGCCGAAAGATGTTGTTGCGTTAACACTGTTACTCTGCTTCACTGTTTGATTCATTGAGCGCTGACTCCCCTATCAAGTCTTTTTCCTCCCTTTAACATTACGCATTGATATTGTATACAAGCCTATCCCTGTACTCGCTTACCCTTTATTGGCCTCATCAGAGTTTGATATGCACTTATCGTATGAAAGACTATTAAAAGTTATCTTGTTACCGTATCGGTTGCAGACACTAGGTCTAGAAATACATTGCAAATTTTTGATCACTCCCAGAAAATAGAATAACGTAGTCACAGTTTGATGAAAATTTTTGAAATATGCTTTTTTAACTGTTATGCTGTTTGCTGTTACGATATTTAATTTCATTACGACGTTCTACCGTGATATCCGCATAAAAGTTTCAACTTTTATCGTTCAAAGTGCATAGTAATTTTAAAGTTTGTTATGTGTGACACGTTTCCGATGCGTGATATAAATATTCATGTCACTTTCTAGTGCCCGTTCAGATTTACCATTCAGTTGACAAATTCGTGTTAAATAGATACCGTTAGGCGAGAATTTGGATAGTTAGGTTTCTCGTGGACTACATGAATTCTGCAAGTTTAACAGTGTCAAACTCCTTCTGAATATCTGTAAGAAACTTTAAAAGTCTCTTATACTATTTGTTTCTTACATGTACACCAGACACAAAGAGTATTGTGTGTGAACATGCCTCCATTCTTGCGTCTATAATTTCGCATTCTTCAAAGTCTTTTATAATAAAATCATAATATTTTATACAACAGTTAGGCTTTAGTACTCACCAAAATGATTTTGTTGTTATCTAATTAATACATTTTTATCCAAAAAATTTATATTTCAATACTTTAATTGAAGAGTCTATTAATTATGCGTTTGTTGTTTGTTATCGGTTTTAGTTCAGTACACGGACACATTTTAATAGATTGAAGTTTCAAAAGCGTATCTTTATTTTGGAAATATTTTGGAAAATTATTGTTTGCAGTAATTGAATGTGTCGTGTTATAATTCACGACCGTATTTTAAATCTTATTTAAAGTGATAAAAGAAAGTAAGCTGTATTTCATCAATTTATTACTCACAACATAGACATTGGTGTTTTTGCACTTTTGATCCCGACACTTTCACAGCAACGGTTTCAAAGATTTTATACGGCGTAACTTGCAGCAATTGTCAGTAAAAGCGTTCTGTAAACGCAAAGGTTCCGTTTAAATTTAATTAAACCTTACGCGCTATTTAAATTATTCTTTGGTGAATACCAGAGAGCAGTGGCATTGAAATTTTTCTGAAACGAAAATTAGTTAGAGTTCTGTAAAATGAATAAACTAAATATTGTGATAAAATAAAAAGTTTAATATTCATGTTTAATATGGTAACCAAATCACTTGTACGAATTAATAAATTATTTACCTTAAATTATCCGCCGTGTGGCAAATTACCTTAAAATGGCAGCGTACAATAGTTTCATTCATAGATTATTGACAATTCCTTTGGATGATAATGACTTCCGTGATGAGCTAAATATCATAAAATATATCGCGGTTGCCAATGGTTACAATAGTTTAACCATTGACAAACTGTTGAGAAAACATGAAAAAAGAATGCTTAAACCCCGAATAAACAACAACACGCAAAAAATATTTATATCTACTAATTACACTGGCTTTATGCCTAAGGTTTTGTCTTCTATATTGAATAATAATAGTTTCACTATTTCATTCAGGACTAATAATAAGTTACTGGATATTCTCAAACCGAAAAAACACACGCCTCCAGAAGAAAAAACTGGCATATATAAGTTAACATGCAATGATTGCGAGTGCTTCTGCATTGGACAGACTGGGAGAGGTTTCCTTAAACGATTTCGAGAACATTTACCTAAGAAAATAAGAAACATTGACAACATCAAATCAAATTACGCCCGACACCTGACTTCACACAATCATAATTACACAGATTTTAGTTCCAATTTAATACCGTTACATGTGTGTAAGAAGGGCCGTTTCATGAATGCCTTGGGGGAATTTGAAATTTACAGTGCATATGCAAACCCAAGGAGTCGCGATATCGTGTTAAATGACCACCTGAACTTTGTATCCAACCGATTGTACGATACCGCCTTGAGTCTGCTCGCTGAGGCTACGATAAGGTAGCAACCGCTCAGTGGCAGAATGAACTTGAACGGGTGCGCACCCAAATCCGCGTACGGTTCATATGCAAATTTTGACATTTTAACTTCTTAACGATCTCGCAAGAGTGATAGTTTTAACTTTTTAATATCTGATGATGGAGCATAAGCTCTGAAACGCGTCATAGACGAAGCACAAGAAATCACACGGCGGATAATTTAAGGTAAATAATTTATTAAAAAAAAAGGTTTAAATAACATTTTCTGCTAGTAATTATTGGTGTCTGAAAATTCCAATTCGGTACTGCCTTACGATGATAGAAACAGATGAGAGCAGTCTAAGTAACACTGTCGATACATTTCAGTATTACCCGCAGAATATTACTTCACATTGTGTTTTATATTCAACGCTATTTAAGCCACGAATGCGTAGGATTAATTTTATCTAAAATTAAATTATAAAACAACTGAATGGATCTAATAAAAATATACTGAAATACTCCTTACTCAGTGAAATAGCCATTCTCACGGTAGGCCGGCTATTCCCGGTTTTTTCCTTGTAGTAGAGACAGCTACAGAAGTTTATGAAAACCGTGAAACAGACACACCTACAGAGAGCTACACAAAATGACGTGAAACACTAATCCCAGAAACTCACATGCACGCGCGCGCACTTACTTTTTCATAGCCGTTAAATCATTTCCAACAAATGCACTCAGTAAATGTAATAGACATCATCACCGTTATTATCATTTTCGTCGTTAACACCAACGGTACGATATTTGCACCTATATCGCCATCTCGAGAAACAAACTTTTACGTAGACTATTGCAAGAATTATTTTATTCGTGGGCAAGTTCAAAAGCATTGATAAACATGTCGTTCATTTATTCGGTCAATTCTATCGTATTTGTAAGGTATCTGCTGTTTGAAGTAGACCTGTTAACATCGATAACGATGACGAAGACGATGGCTTTATAATGAAAATAAAGAAACTTGTTGCACAACCTGTAAGAGCGCGTTGGCCATACAGAGTAACGAGGAAAACGGTTACTGTCACAGGAAGTATAACGATTGTTGTCCACTTTAGAGACTTACTGTATTACTAGAATTATATAATTCATATAAATTGAATTATTGATGTTGCATACACTATCTAACAATGTTTATTAACTCAGCAGCATTGAATCCGCATAACATTTCAAAACTGAATTCCGCACATGTTCCAGCTACTGTCCCCCGCAGGTCCCATATATTAAGGTCTTGTAGCGTCTCTGTCTGTCTATTTTCTGGCGTAACACTTGTGTAGGTAGAAAAATATAATGGGGATTCTGGTACTTATTTAGGCCTGCAATCCTCTAATTTGTATACTTTTTTACTTCAAGAACTTAGCGATAATCTTTCAGAGTTAAAGTTCAATCATTTTAAAAACAGGAAGTGATTTTTATTAGAATTAACAGTACATTAGGGACTGTTGTAAACTGTTGAGGGACATCATAGCGTTATGTTGTATAGTGCCCTGCTCTTATGAGATCTGGTTCTTTAATTACTTGATTCTTTCTGCTTGCTGCATGGAATAATAATTCACGGGTCTCCGGGCTGCACTACATTTGGCTATTTACAATATTTCTTGAGTCAACAAATATCCTGGCCTAACCAAATTTTATATAATTATTGGATTTTTACGTTTAGTTACCACACATCAAGTAATTTATAGATTTATTATAATAAAAAATATGTGCATAAACTATAGGTTAACTTGATTAGTTAGCCCCAAGTAGTTTCAATTTTTTTCTATGACATTCTATCAAAATACAATTTGTGACCGAACTAATACAAAAACATTTAAAACAATTCCATATTAATTTTAACTTGTTTATTAACTTAACATTATAATACAATAATTTTGGGGGTTTCATTTTTTTTACATATCAAATGTCCACAACTAGCCAATGGAGGGTCCTAGCCCTTTCACAAAAATCCAAGATGCCTGAAAATATTATGCTACAAATTAAAGTTTTTTACATTTTTTAATGATTTCTGCCTCAGTTCATACTGGTTCACTTTACGGCAGTACAATATGCAAGAAATCAGCAGAATTTTTATACCACTTGTGTACTCAGTAACAGTGTAACTGTAAAGCAAATAGATGATAGCAAATAAAAGCATTCAGTTTTTTATTCACAAGGGAGCAGTATACATACATTTAGTATGTAATTAAATTAGAGAAATATTGTGATATCACAGATATAAATTCTGAAGCAACTGTGTTTCGCTTACAAGTTTCAATTAAGGTGGATGTAATGGTAGAAACAAAAAACCTATAAACTCCCAGCAATTGAGGTTTAATAGCCGCCGCGTGGAACAACGCACGGTTAAATAAATGGTTAATTAAACAATCATTAGCGTTTACGTGCGCCAGTTCGTGATCACACACACGCTATGTATGTGATAGAATGTGGAGTGTTTCCTAACATTACCTAAACACGTGGTATGACTTAAAGAATGCTACGTAATAGAAATCAATGAATATTAATTTAGAAGATATTATGAGGAAACGTTACTATTGTTTCAAATACTATCGCAAGCAGTCTTTAATATCCCATGGGCATTATTATATTATATTGGTTAATCTATACTTTCAGTGGATAGGCATTTATGAAAGAGTATTAAAGAATTTTAATTAATTCACTCAAACCTACTAATATACATAAAGGAAAACGCAAGGGAATCTGAAAATGTTTTTTGTTTTTAAATTAAATTGGAGTCATTTGTCCTATTTTGTTATCATATTTTATAGAAAGCTCTACACCATCACATTTTTAAAATGTATATTGTCAAAGTGTAATTAATACTGCAAGTAGATTGTACTATTTTTTTATCGTTTTAGTAAAACCTGATGCACGTTTCACTGACTATATCATTATCTTCAGTTTATAACGAATTAACGAATAATCGGTCTGATTCGATTTCGATATAAAAATTAATGAATAATACATTTAATAGCGCTTTAAAGTTTTGATTGTTGTAATGTTTATTTACTCAATTAGCTTTTTTGACGGTTGTCTTGGAAACATTTAATGTTTACATATGTATTATTTATTTTAATAAATTTATAAGTTTAAATAGATCACCTTGTTTTGTTTTTATCAGCTTCTCTTTTAATTAGTAAATTATTTTTACTATGTTTGTATATATTAACATTTTCTTAAATACTCATTGTGCGGGTATGTATGACTATGTTACGGGGATAATAATAAAGATCTACCGTGTGGTAATAGTTCTTAATGAATTAAAGAAATAAATATATAAGTTAAAAAAATGTTTTATGAACATTAAGAAAAGCGATAAAATTAGACAGGTTTTATTTGCAAGTTAGTAGGCAGTCTTTTGCACAAAGAACATTATCGTTACTGAAGCCGTAAGGGTGAGGGAAAATTCAATGAAATTAGATAAAGTGTTAGGGGATTTTATTCATCGTAGGATATAATTGAGTCTCACTCTGAACTCAATGACGCATGATCGTATCGCTGCTGGTTTATGACGATAAGTCTACCAAAAGTGACGAGCACAAGTCACAAAGTCACGAGTAATTTAGACATCGAGTGCCATTACGGTCTAGTACAAGATTGTCCGGATAAATATTCAAAGAACACTTCAAGTTAGCTGGAGTAGTGTGTAGTTTATACACAGTAAAATCAGAAATGATAGTAAAGTATTAGTGCAAATAAAAAAAGCAAATCTTTAATAAACCGAAGCATATATTCTTAATGTGTTTTGCATAGCAGAGATATGTAATGTTTTACAAATTGTAACCTTATAAAAAAGAATATTTTCAATTTTCTAATTTCAGATATTTAATATTCAATTAATTTGCTTTGCAATATTTAATAAACCGTTAATTGATTCTTTTAGTATATTTTAATTAATTATTGCATGCCATCAACGTCTTACTCCCTTTTTAAAAACAAACGTTTATTGTGTAACCGCATATACGAAGATTGTTCAATAGAAACAAGTTTGATCTGTGCAGCCGTGACTTCGTCGCCATGGCAGTTATTAGAACCAGCATGTTCAGCGGAAGAGGTTAGTGATCGGTTTCATTCTGCGGAAGAAATTCATTTGTTTATATTAATGGAATTGACCTTCGGTGGTTACTGGATTACATCGAAGGTTATTGACCACCGAGTAATAAGAGTAATCAGTTCAAAATAGAATCTTAATCGTCTAATTAAAACTTTAAGATACTCAATGGAATAATATTTTATAAAGTAAAGACACCATTTACAAAAAGATTACTCGTTTCAATTTATTCATGTTTATTTGATAATTTTTTTTTTTTTGAAAAAATAAAAACCATAAAAAATTCATTTCAGCTAATTATATTAGCTTGTTGCCAAATATTTTAAAATCAGTTTTTAAAAGTAAAGGTTATACTATTTCGTTCAAAACCTGTAACAATTTAAAAATTTTTTTCAAAACTAAAATAAATATTCCTTTAAAAAATAAATCAGGTGTCTATAAAATTAAATGCGATAATTGTGCAGCATTCTACATTGGTCAATCCGGCAGAGAATTTTTACACAAGATTTTTAGAGCACATTCCAAAAACAAATAATAATAATTCCAGTTATGCACAACATTTAATAGAAAATGATCATAGTTATACTAGTTTCGAAAACAATTTCGTGGCGTTGCATACTTGCAAGAAGGGTAAATTAATGGATAGTCTAGAGGAGTTCGAAATATACAAAGCTACAAAAAACGCTATGACCAAAAATAACATATTAAACGATCAAATGAACTTCGGTTCTAATAACCTGTTTGACACTGCTATACGGTTGAGTGATAAGTATAGCCAGTCGTGAGGAGGTCGTAATACAGCGTGCATGCATGCGGACGCTCTGAACGATTCTGTTGTTACGTTTTTGTTTATATATATTTTATTTAAAAGATTTTAAATATTTTAAAATCATGACAAACCACAAATTGTGGTATACATTTAAAGTTTGATAATTGTGTATCTGAAGATGGGATTTTATCCCGAAACGCCTGATTAACCGACAGCAGCTAGTGTCACTAAGGTGGACCGAACAAGGTAATTTAATTAGATTACTCGTGTTTCACGAGAAATATCCCCGAACACCCAAATACGGGGAAACACGCATCCTTCGTTCCGGTCGGTGAACAGGCATTCCTCTACCTTGAATATTTTACCTGACCCGCCGAAGTTTTACACATTATCTGTGGAGTTGCACAGATCTCTTTCAGATATATAATGTATAAGAAATAAAAGAAGTAAATAAGCGAGGCAACCAAACCAATGGGACCGAGAAGTTTACGCGTAAAAGTCTAATGCAAACATGCCTGCTATCTCGTTGATTAACCTGCAACACACGTGTTCACAAGAGTGATTGCTTATCTACGTTAGTACAAGGTAACATTGCCATCCTTCATGGACCACATATTAATTCCCGGAAATTGTTTACTATTACCATTTACCCGCAACGATTCTAAACTCACTGAGGGACGAGACAGATGCGGCCTCATTTTCTAATACTCGTCTGCTACGTTCAATCGGAAATTAAAATTTGCAGTATGCTCTGAAAAAGAGAAACATTAATGTTTTTTCAAAACAAGTATACATACACACTCACAAATAATTTTGAAATTATTCAAGTCGGTTCAAGTTGGAAACGAAATAAATTGAATGCTTCTTAAATATGTATTTGTTTCAACTTATTGGCAATATGTCCTGATCTTATAGTATGTTGTTTAAGCACTACGCTTTTGTGGAAATAACGTGTAATCTATATGCCTATGAATATTCAATTTTATAACAAAAACATATCTATGTGCAAGGTTCCATTACATTCTGCACAGTTGTATGTATGTAATTTTAAGTTTCATATTAAATAATACTATATTGTATTACTAATACTAACTAATTCTATTAATAACACTAAATATTTTTCATATTAATAATATTAAATATTACAATGGTATGGACACAAAAAACGAATGACACAGAAGAGATTGCCAAGGAGAGTCATGGAATGGACACCACCAGGAAGAAGGAAAAGAGGAAGACCACCAATCACCTGGATAGAAGAAATTCAGACTATACTGAGGAAACGATAAATTGAAGAAGATCACTGTGTGGATAAGCAATAGTGAAAGCTGAGAATTCAATTACTTCTGTAATCTTTGGTTCCGGAAAGTGTGTAAACATTGTACAGCCGGAAGAAAAACAGTTAAAAGGTACTTTCAAACACTTTTGCGCATTCTGCTTCTAATACTTTTATTTATAGAATAGGTTTAGTGTGAAACGATAAGCATAGCCCTTGATTATATGTAACAATTTGGAATGACCTAGTCCAATGACTAATCCTCTGTACGAACACTAACATTATTATTAACTAGCTGAAGTAGCCGTTCTACGCCCGGGTGGCGAGCATTTTTATGGGCACATATTGGATTTTTGGATACTTTTATATTGGATCATCAGAAATACGTATAAACATAAATTTTACAATTAAAACATATACAGAAATATAGGAGAATAAAAAAATATATAGACGTATGTGTATACAAAATTACAAAACATATCAATAAGTAGATTATAGATAAATAAATCACCTTGTATCCGTCGTGTGACTTCGTTATACGTCGATTAAAATGACGCGTTTCGGAACATCTGCTCCATCATCAGATTAAATCACTCTATTGAGGTCGTTAACAGTTAAAATCACATGTTACACATAATTGTCAACTAATGTAACTCACTCGCTTTCTAAATGGTGCGCACCACAGCGAAGCCGATCGGACACTGAATTATTATTTGAGTGATTACGCCTAAGCAGGTTCAATGCTGTATCGTGTAGCGGGTTGGATTTAAAATTTAAATGGTCATTCAATATGAAGTCTCGGCTGTTTATGTTATTATATGCTTTGTTTATTTCGAACTCTTCTATTGCGTCCATGTAACGGCCTTTGTTGCACACATGTAGGGGTATCAAATTAGATTTGAAATCAGTATAATTATGATTGTGTAAGATTAAGTGGCGGGCAAAGTTGGACTTGATATTATTTAACAAAGTGAGATTATTTAGGTGACGTTTTGGTGTGTGCTCTTTAAATCGTTTGAGGAAACCTTTTCTAAAGCGCACATTAGTTGACAATTATGTGTAACATGTGATTTTAACTGTTAATGACCTCAATAGAGTGATTTAATCTGATGATGAAGCAGATGTTCCGAAACGCGTCATTTTAATCGACGTATAACGAAGTCACACGACGGATACAAGGTGATTTATTTATCTATAATCTACTATTCGTACGTGACTTGGATGCCAAGAACCAACATGCGTTTTAAATATCAATACAATCGCATAGTAAAAACATTAAAAACTATAGGAACGGATAACGACATTCTATGCCGGTAAGTATCATTTGTGTATTTACTTGTTACTATGGTAATGGGTTCTGGTCTCCTATTCCGATGACTGACACACTACCTATCGCGTTATAATAGCCTACATAAATACCTGTAAACATAAATTTTACAATTAAAACATATACAGAAATATAGGACAATTGCAAAATATATAGAGGTATCTGTATACAAAATTACAAAACATATCAATACAATCGCATAGTGAAAACATTAAAAACTATAGGAACGGATAAAGGTATACATTCGATGCCGGTAAATATCATTTGTTTATTTACTTGTTACTATGGTAACCTATACCGATGACTGACACACTACCTACCGCGTTATATTATAGATTTTTTTATATGTAGACTGTTACGTTGTAGATTTATTGATAAATGGTTTGTGTTCGCTTCTAGATATTTAAGATAGCTTTAAATAAACTGTGCAATACTTTTGCCGACTCTAGGAATGTCCATCAAACTATTGGCGATGGACTTCGGGAGCATTGATTATGGTAAACAGCACCTTGGTTTAGTACAGTCACATAAGGTAGAAATGTCGAATTAAGTGACGCCTTTGAGATTTTTGGGATACAGCTACATAAAAGGATGAGAATGAATTGAAAACAAAAATTTCCAGAATTCCGTCGTGGGATTTCGAAAAAAGGAAGGGGAAAGGCACAAAAATGAATTTTGTAAATAAATTTTAAGGAATATTTTTATACATTGAAGAATATTTGCGTAAAATTTTGTTTAAACATATTTATTTTTTAAAAATTCTACAGAAGTGTAAAGTATAAAAAGTAAGGAAACCTCAGAAATTTAAAAAAAACATAAATTTTAAAGTTAGCTCATTTTATGCCAATAAAACACTAGAAATTAATACTTTCGATAAACTGTACAGTATATAGTTTATACTGTAAACTTTGTTTTTAATTTACACGATTTTGTAACAAAATATTACTATGTAGGCTACATATCTCAGCTGCATAAAACAAAAACAAAAATCGTATTACACAATTTTGAGTATTCAAAATTAATTTTAACAATGTATGCTTATATGATATGAAAGTCGGCACATTCACATTTAAAATAGTTTTTTAAACTATCCGAGATATGATGGGATATGATGATATGACTCCGAGATATGATGGGAGTCTGAAAAAAGTTTTATGGTTTTATGATAATTTACATGTTGCAGCGTCTGATAACAAGAACCTTCTCGTGGGTCCGCGCGGTTCTCGGATTTTTTACACAACATTCAACCGTTGATATATCGGAAACCATTGATCTGAAAGAAAAACTTATAAAACAAAACATGTAGAAACATTTATGCTCTTTCTTTTTATTGTCTTGTTTTTTTCGTAGCTTTGTTACTTTCCGAGATAATTACAAAAAGTCAATTTCTTGTAATTCCCCCCCTTTTATCGAAATCCTGCGACGAAGTTCTGGCAAACCTTTTTTAAATTCATTCTCATTCTTTTATCTAACTCTATCCCACACTTCTCAAAATGGCCACTTAATTTGGAATTTCTCTTATTTTAGCTTCAGCGACTGTACTAGTCTGAAATTATTTACCCCTCGGCATATTTAGCAGCTTGAATGCTGACCGTGACTATTCGAGTAATCTGAAATTACATTAATCTTTAAGTTTGGGAATATTTGTCTGAATACAGTCTACGCGCGCGTATCTGTCTTCACTATTCTACGTTATTCACATTCCTTATTCATATTAGATTTGCTCATTCGTGTGTGTCAACTGTCAATTAAATGTGCTCTTTAGTGAACAGTTAAGAGTATCTTCATTATTGTTTTAATCTTGAACTTTTTGGTTTGCATTTTCTTTACACAACTTGCTCATTTTTCCTTGGCTCGTATTTCTGGTAGGCACTAAATAGCTTGACATCAGAATTTTTAATTTATTTACCAGTGCTCAAAAGTTAATAAATTATGTAAAGTTTTTTTAAGATTGTTAATTATTGTTATTTGCTATTAATTAGACACACGCTTAAAGGATTTGTGCATACAAATTTTTAGTCATAAGTACGCCTACCTCTAAATTTTATATGAGGAATAGAGAAACGTTAACACAAGGAAAACCTCTCCTAAGCGGACTGTTGTTCGCGTCTAACAATAACAAGGTTATAGGATAACTTATTATTTCTCTTCTATCGAATACTGTTAGGCCTATACGCATTGTGTGTTTGGTGTAATAGGCCTAACTGTCGACGTTCACTACACTGCCGTACATTGTACTATGCAATAATTCTTTGTTCATATTGGACTGTCGGTTCTAAAAAGTGGCTACTGTACTTACCACGTACTCCTGCTTTGTAAAATGTAATATAACTTCGAAAAGACATAAAGAAGACTCAAGGTAAAATTAAAGTGTATTTGCTAATAATAATTTGCTACGTCAACCTATTTACACGGAAGGAGGAAAAAAGAGAGTGAAAGAATAAAAAGATTTGGTTTTGGGAAGTGTAACGACTAAAATTTAAAACTACGCCACTGGCCTAGAGGAAGCAAAAAAGGCTGGAGCCCATGGTGACAGGTCTTGCAATAAAAAGCTGGTTTAACAATAACAACCTTTATTGAATTTCCTCATACCAATATTATACAGCTTAATATCACCTGTTAAGCTTTTTGAAGTGTTACTGATAAATGAAGTGTTAGGTAGGAATGAAGTGTGAATTTTTTACATGCCATGTCACGTGTCGGCAGCCGAATCAGTAAAGGTACATCGCCAGGAGCCAAGTTGTAATTTTGTCACCGAGATAAAATTTAAGTGGCAACTCAGCTCTTTGGTGTCATTAGTAGCGTCATTTCTTGACTAGGTAGCCTGAAGTCAGCGTTTTTCAACAAGGGATTACAAACGATAGTGCAACTTTAAACAAGTATATTTGAGTGGATGGTGATTAGGTAGACAGCATATAAACATATGTATGCACATTGTGTGTATAAGAAACTATAGTTTTGATATTCGGTGTGTAAGGTATGGGATGCGTCTCAAGTAGCCTCTGAACCGTCAACCTCACCTACCAGAGCCATGTTTTTTAATTCGTCGCACCGTTTTACCACTGACAAGGTTCGGGCGACCGAGTATTGATGGTATAACCATACTTTATAATAGAGAATTGTAGGAAATAACATTCTATTTCTGGAGTTGCAACCTGGTTGCTGCAAAAGCAGGTCCCAGGATACTTCCTGGGACTGCTACTGGCTTATCCATGTGACTTGGCAACCGGAGAAACTAAAAAGGAGGCTTGGAGGCTTAGGAGCCAGCTCCTTCACCAAGCTATGGGCGCTGAGAGTTAATAATTTGCGCACCCGAGATAACTCTATTTGAAGTAAACAAAGGATTCTATGAAGCCGGACTGGATTTTGCGACACGGACTTGTGAGGACACAGCAATATGAAATACGGTACTTAGAATATTCGATCCTTATTAGATAAAGGAGTGGACCTTGTAAATGAAATCGGAAAGTTAAAGCTCAGGTGGTGAAACCAATGGAGAAATTAATTCAAGAATAAGCAGTAACTCGAGACTTTTCCATGCACTAAAGACCAAGTTCATTGGTAAGGCAGAAATTTCGAAGAAAGTTATGATGACCATTTTCAAAACACGTACGTGCCAACTTATGGGGCTGAAACCTGGGCTCTAACTGAGAAGCATCTAAACTCTCCAAAGTATGAAGGTGAGATACCTCAGGAAGGTTGAAGAAAAGACACGAAGAGATCGAGTCAGAAACACTACTATAAGAGTGAATCTTAAGACAGCACCTTTGTAAGATCGAATTAAAAAAGCCGAGTTTCGCTGGTTTGGACACGTTCTGAGGATGGAAAGGGACATACTTCGAAAACAGTATTGCTGGGAGAATTTAAGCAAGAATTCCACAGGAGCCAGAGAAGAGTGACTTGTGAGGACAATGTGAGGTGCTCTCTGCAGGGGCTGAGAGTGCTGTGGAATGAAGCCAAGGTCCTGGCCATGCAGAGACTTCGGTAGCGAGATCTTTCATCAACCTCTACACCTTGCGGTATAAAAGGATTGGAATAAGAAGAAGTTTCAAAATTAATTTTATTTACGGGTAATGTCATAATAATTTTCGAATAATCCTAGTAGGCCTACTTTTTAAATAAAGAAGCAAGTCTTTACTTTACAAGTCCTTTAAAATCTTTGTGGTTTTTGTTTCTTTACTTTAATTTTTTCAGCTCAATAACGGTGCTAAAATTTAGAATATGACTCAGTCTGATAAAAACTATTGCTGTAGAAGGCAATGCACTGAGAAAATCATGCATAAAATCCGAAACGAGAGTGTTAGGGCAATGATGAATGTAACATACACTAACTCCGATGGAACGGCAACAAACAACATATCTGGTTTGGACAATTGCACAGAAAAATTACAAAAGATTGAAATAAAGAATTACAAAATTGACATATCAAAGTTAACTTTACGCTTAGATTGCAGCAAAAGAGGACGTCTTGCTCAGACATGGGGTGAGAAGCTAAGGGAGCACAGTTTAACTGAAGACTGTGAAGCGATAGCGCGCAATTGAGGAAACGTTTACAAATCGAACACCGGCGAAAGACGTGATTAATCATAATGAAATAACCGTATTTGTTTTCTGTTTATTCCTCTATTTGAGATAATTACAGACTAGAAAAAATAAAACGTGTTTCATTAATAGTAAATGTAAATTTACGTTGAGTAACGATTAACTTTAAACAATCTGGTAATCATTATTGGTATAAATGGTTTTAGCATAATGGCTTTTTATGAGTACAGGGGAATTGGCCCTCAAAATTTTATCAGTAAGAAGTAGTAATTTTTACGCAAGGTTTTCTTCATATAAGCTAACCTTTTTTCTGGACTTAAGATAGCATATACTGACACTGCTTGACAGGGTATGGACACAAGAATGAGCATTGATTAGGCACAGTTACGCACAACTGAAGAAAACATATGACTTGGGCAAAACATCAGTAACAAACAACCCACAAATATGCGTGCCTTCATATCACAAGAAGAAACAGGAGAGTCAGGAAAAACTTCGAAAGAATGAGAGAGTTGATACAAGTCTTACTTTTATGTTGTCCGGCAAGAGAGGAATGAGTTCAAATAGAATAAGAGTAACAGAACTAGCTATAATCAAGCCGCTATATAAAAATTGAAAAATAACAAAAGCAGCCATGACAACAAAACTATTAAATTACAAAAGAAATATTAATTTACATAAATAACATATAGGAAACAAAACTGAAAGCAAATGTCACATTGCCTTTATCGAAATGTATTTAGTGAGTCCATTGGACTAACTCAAGAACTAATTCAAGTTCACGTTATTTCAAAATTAAGAAAATTTTTTAAATAGTTTTCATGTTTATTCACTGTTTTGTTGACCTACATATTTTACTTCAACAACTTGGGTTTGGATAAACTTAGTCCACAAATTTAGAAGAAACGAGTTTTTAAGAAAAACCTATTCGTTACTTTAAACACCGGATGTTTCACACCATTTGAGAATATTTACAAACCCTTTCTTTTAAAGACAAGCAGAAAGTCTAGATCATAATTCCGAAATAAAAATATTATTTACGCTTGTCATTCTTTTTGTTACAAGACAATGTTTAATACACGAAGTAGTAACAAAAAAGTTATTTAAAAGTTATATTTGACAAAATAATTTTAAATACCTATGTTAAAGTGCATTAAATATTATAATAGATAATGTAATACATGCGGCACATTTATAATAATATTAATAACTATAACAACAATAATAACAATAACAATAGTAGTAGTAGTAGTGTAGAACACAACACACTTTTACATTAGTGGCAGGATTCATCATTTTTAAATATTTGTTATTCACATAAATAGGGCCAATTTCAATAAATAAAAAACGTTTCATATAAAAATTCTTTAAATTTATGGTTGTCCTTTCCCTCCCTTTTCATTAAGCTTTCCTTACATTATGAACAATTGAAGTTCGAAGTGAAAGAGAAATAAACTAGGTTGAAGACGTTTATCAAAATAACATCATGCTGGACAATGGAATTTATCAAATTTCAGTTCATCAGGTTTAACTTCTATAGTCCCATTCACAAATAAGTTTCCTCTTACCTTCTAAAGCGTGGAGATTGTGTGCTATTCAGGAGTTTTGTTTCTGTATTTGTTGCGTTAATGCCTTCCTTTTTCTTTAATTTTTAGTCTTCCAATAATGCACTTAAATGAGGCCTTGTTTCCCAGATTTATGGCACGGTAATTTTCAGCACCGCCTTCTCTCTAATTTTGTCTCTTTCAAATCGTTTAAATTGCTTACGCTCTCGACCTTGTAAATTGTTTCTTTGGATCATTTCTTTGGTGCTTCCATAGTAAATACCGTGTTTTAGTGGGATGTTTGGACTATAATGTGATAGCATACTCCCATTCATGTGTACAGTCGCTGACTTCGCAGCTTTAAACTGGAGTCCGTGAACAAGAGCGTCTTGTTGCTTGTTTTTTAGTACCTCGGAGGCGGGCTATTTTAATGCGCGAACGCATGGAGTTAGTTTCCTTTACTACGTCAACTGATCTGCAGCGCCTTAAAATTGTCTAAGGTAAATTCCCAATTGATTGCTTATATCAGATGCTTCTTGATGCTCTTGACATGTACTGATTTCTGGCATTTATATTAATTTAATTATATTTAGAAATATTTAGAAACATTTGTTATAATAATAATTTAGTCCTATATAATTTTTATTTATAAATATTTAATTATAAATAATTTTATGGTACTTAATTATTTATATAGATTTATACATAAGTACATTATTCTTACTACAGACAAAGCCACTTCTTATATTACCTTTATTTCTGCGCATTTCTCCGTTTTTAATACTGTCAGCTAAACTACTGTATTTGTATTAGTTTGTTGTTCTATACTTGAGTCAGATTTTTCAAATTTGAATAATCTTGTCTCTTGCTTAAGTAAATCATTACAAGATTCACTCAAGTCAATATATAAAAGACGATACTTTGGTAGAAGTATACCCTTGTGTCTGTTTTTGCACCTATATTTATGTTTACTTATCTTCTGCTGCACGCTTCGTTCCTCTGTTCCCAGCTCACGTTTTTATTTTGTAGTACCTCTGATTCAAGCAACAATGCTTTCTGTCGTTTCTGTTTACAATAGGAGTGCTTTTTACTGTATATTCTTTGCACAATTTACACATGCCGTTAACAAACACAGAGGACTTGAATAACAACTTTCAAATAACAATTTTGTAATCTCGTCAAAAATTACACCACCCGTATTTAAATTTAAAAAAAAATAATAACTTACTGTTTATATGTTAAAAATTACATATAATCTTACAATGGGCAACTCGTTTACATTTTTTCTCATCACATAAACTTACTTTACGTTGTCGCAATAAGTGCATATTCTATGCCAAAGTTATTTGAAACCAAAACAAGTATTTTCATGTATAAAGTATATTTTCAATTATAAGTCACGTATCACACTAGCGTTAATTGTACACAAAGTACGCAAACTCGATAAAATTTAACAAAACAGTTAAAACTAATTAATAATATTTTATAATAATTTAATGATATTTTGTAGGTATGAGTTAAATGTAACACCTTGCGTTTAAGTAGAAAGAAATATGTAACTCCCTGTGATCTTGGTTTGGGTTGTACATAAAGTATGTAGTACTTAAACATTTTAAGGATATTATGAAATTAAAATGATGCTGTTGATATTTGTTCAAATGATGTTTTGAATTTTTTTAACTTTGTTTTTCAATTTGTTCCTAATATTTTTAACAAGTGATGTCTACCATACTATCACTAAAAATAAGTAATTTTTTCCTATATATTGTTTTCTAGGATACGATAATCCAATGATTATAAATTAATATAGGCCTTACACCTGTAAGTCTCCTTACCAAAATGTGTTTGTCACATGTTACTAATATTGTATTTAACCCTAAATTTTTTATATTTTTGTGTTTTCATCAAATTTATTCCAATTATCACTAAACAATTAAGGTACACAGAAATATAAAAGAACTGTAATTACTCAAATGCATATTGCAGAAATAAACTGTAAATTATAAGTTGACAGGTATGTAAAATATAGAATAGCTATGAAGTATTTAGGTTTAAAAATTTGTAAATATAAAGTTGATTTTTAGATCTTTCCTTTAAACATTAAATAAATTTACTTTCCTAGGAACATGTAAACTTAATAACCACAAAATATGTAAAATGGATGAATAATATGCTTAGTGACGCACAACAGTTAACATTTACGTCTTTGCAACAATTGAATACGGTGTGTAGAGCAGCTAGTGTTTCTCGTGGTCCACAATGTATTGTTTCTTCAAATATAAACCCCTTTGATATTCAACGTCAAACACACATTTCATCGTCCGCACTTTGTGTCATCTCACACCTCCATTCATTTAGACGAAAAGCTTTATATTATTATGCAACACGTATTCCAGCGAATATGGTAGTAATGTATACGTCGTTGTCACACATTGATTTAAAATGGTTTCTGACGTTTACGATTTCCATCATTCTCCATCCACCATTTCCATTATTCCATCATCATCCAATTTTCATCATTATCTAACAATCTATGAATCTTCCTCAGGTTGTCTCTGTCTTCTCTCTAGTTCCGCCTGTGTCTACTCAACCTTATCGTGTCATTCAAGTGGTAATACAATACTTTCTTGAAAGACTACATTCAAACATTCACTGAACACGTCAGTATCAAATCAACTAACTGACTTTAGAAGTCACCAGGGACTGAATTTGTAATTCATACAATTTTGGTTATCTGGTCTTTTTTTGCTACGCTCCACATAAAAGTCTGTAAGCGTGTGTACACACTATAAATCTGTGACAATTAATCGTTTTAATGACATGTTCTACGTTTTATTGTAGAAATTGTGATTCATAGGAACAAATGTTTTCCTAAAGGCCGTTTAGTGCGGAAGTTCGTTGCTCGTTGTTAACAAAACAGCAATTCTCAAGTCACAAGGGATTAATAGAAAGATTTAATGGAGCTGATTATCTTGTTTTGAGTTTATCACTGGTACAGTGGTATACGGAATTATTCCCAAACGAATTAGAGAATGTACAATGTATTGCGTACATTAGTAATTAAGAGTTTTTACTGCTCCCCTTTGTATAATATGTATACAATTTTCCTTTAAAGCTAAAAGTTATTTTTGTTTGCCATAATTTACTCTAATACACATTTTCAGATTTACCAACCTAATAATCTTGACATTACAGATTAGACTTGACATGAAAAAAGATGAAAATTTGAGAAAGCCAAATCAGGGGGATAGGAAGGATGTTCCAACAATTCATAGCGGAAATGTCTTAATTTTTCAATTTGCCAAAACACTTTTGTAGGCAGTTAGATTGTCTTGGCAAAAAATAATTTTTTCTTCTGCAAACCGGATGTATTTCTTGCTTAGTTTCAATAAAAGTTTGGAATAATATGCCCCAGTTATTGTTGCTACCTTTTCAAGGTAATCGATGTACAAAACACGTTTACCATCCCAAAATACTTACGCGATGGCTTTTACTACCTCGAATCGACTTTGCCTTCTTTGGCGCAGAACAACCATCTTCTGTCCGCTGCCTTAACTGTTGTTTGGACTCTGGTGTGCAGTGTGGATCTAAGTTTCATCCATCGTAATAAACCAACGCACAAAATCTGCTTTGTTCTCATCAAAACGTTCCAAGACGTTTCCATGCGCATACGTTTTTGATCTGCTGCGTGCAAGCGCAACACCCACCTAGCAGAAAGCTTTTCTATTTGCCATTCTTCATGTAAAATATATCCGACGCGTTCTTTCGAAATTTCTATAGTTTCGGCAACTTTGTGCAACTTAATATGGCGATTGTCCAAAACGATATTAAGCAATTTTTTGGTGGTCTCATGAGTTGTTGCCGTGTTAGTCCTTCTCGTAGAACGTCTTCCAGGCTAATACGATCACGTTTCAAATCGCCAACTCATATTTTAAGTGTTGATAATGAAGGAGACGAATCCCCATACACTTTAACGAATCTCGTTTGGTGTTAAACCTTCTTTCACAAAGAACCTTATGACCTTAAGATACTCATTTTGGTCCTATTTAACGAATACGGAAACACTTCTGTTACAAAAGGCTGTATAATACAAATTACTTTGCAGAATGACCACAAATTGCACACGCATGCTAATAATAGATGTTGTACCAACATAAGAACAAATAATTGCGATAGTGGTGCCACCTGTGGTCGAAGCCGAGAACTTTTCAGACTGGCCCAGTACATACAGCCTGGTATAATAGAAACAACCAATTAGTCACCAACAGGAAATCAAACCCAACAACCAACCAGAGACAAGGTCAGCTACGAAGGAAGCACAAATTAAGTTTCACGGCATTACAACTTAACTACAGTTTAAATTCTACAAGAAACGTGTTAAAAGTATACGTTAATGTGTAAGGTGTTGAGCGTTATTTTTTTTAAATTAAAATTAATCGTATTTTGTCAAAAGCAATACTATGTAATATAAATTTTTGGTAGTACTTACTTACACTTAAATTTGAAGCAGAAAATAAATTTCAGTATTGTGTTCAACAATTTAATTTAAGTTCTAGATTATATATCCCAAGACGATAGAAAAATTACATTTCCAATTTAATTTAAATATTAATACTCATTCAAATCATGATTTAACAGAATGAAATTTTTAATATTATTTGGCAACATATTGTTACGGACATCACAGAACAATCTACGTGTGTGTCGAATGTGCCAGAAGAATTTCGCTCTACTGTGTGTGGCGTACATGCTTGTAGACGCATTTACGAGAGTCTTCATATGAACGCTAAGACGCATTTAGGAATCGTCTATATTTTCGGCGGCTATAAACACAATTACTACAGGACGCTCAAGTCAGTATAGCAGCAATATATTTACAGTTCGGTTATAGAGTTATTATCGGGCGACATTAAGTGGTTATTAGTTAATAGTGGTGTTTTATAATCGGACGGTATAATTGTAATACAATTGTGTTTAATATTAGTGTCTTTTTATTGCGTGTGAACAATTTATATTTGATTTGTTGTAGTAGACTGTGTTGTTAATTACGAACTGTTTAACTGTAAAAATTAAAGCTGGTGATTAGTGACTTAATTGTTGTCGTGTACTTATTTTATTTCCACTGTACCTACGACGATCGAGCAGACCGTCGTAGCAGTGGTATCAGAAGTGGGATAGGACGGTTAACAGTGGAAACAGTGGACGCTTTGTACAAGACGAGTGTGATTCGTAATTAATCAGTAAACATGGATCCCAGTCAGGTGATGGAAGCTTTACAGACACTGCTGCGGCAGACACAGGAAGAAGCAGAAAAACGACAGGATGAGAAACGCAGACAGGAGGCGGAAGAAGCAAAAAACGACGAGACGAGAAAGTGGAAGAGAGACAGAAAACCTTCCTGCCGGAAGCAGAGGAAAGGTGCAGACAGGAGGCGGAAGAAGCAGAAAGACGAGAAAAAGAAGAACGAAGACAAGAAAGGGAAGAAACACAGGAACGACCACTCTCGGTTCGAGAGTTATTATCGGGCGACATTACTGTGCGCGTTCAAGTGGTTATTAGTTAAGTGTGGTGTTTTATAATCGGACGGTATAATTGTAATAAAATTGTGTTTAATATTAGAGACATTTTATTGCGTGTGAACAATTTATATTTGATTTGTTGTAGTTGTTAATTACGAAATGTTTAACTGTAAAAATTAAAGCTCTTGATTAGTGACATAATTGGCGTCTTGTACTTATTGTGTTTCCACTGTATCTACGACGAACGAGTAGACTGTCGTAACAATATATATGTAACTAACGTAATTTTTGCTTTATGTTATGAAATACCATAATGAACGGAAAGTTTTATTTTATCCCAATAATGTTTAGAAAACAACATTTCACTCTACTTCCCTTTCATATTTTAAATATTTACTATAAAGAACATATGTCTTCCTCTAAAAGTGTTGTTTCCAAATATTTCGAACATCACCTCGTTCTTATAGAAAACGTTTTTAGAGCATCTCTGTGAAAAAATTATTTATTAGTTTGTTTTACTAAACTCTGTATATCACCATAAGTTTTTTCATCGTGTAGAGGGGTACATCCATAAAATATTGTGGATATAATATGTTCTGTTGTTATCATATGTCGGAATGTAACATTATTTGTTCAGAAAACTGAACAAATGTTTCCTTTTGCGTAATATGTGACATTGTGTACACCGTGTGTGTGTGTGTCACCGTAGTGTAAACCCAAGGGAATCTGATGTTATCAAAAACCAAAGATACATCTCTATATCAATATTAACGTTGTCAGTGCGACTTGAATTTTAAGGGAAAACTACAAAATAAAAGACAAATAAAACTGAGTAATAATTAAACTTAGGGTATAACCAAAGCCGATCTCGGAACGAAAGTTACAAGTTAACAGACCGCAGAATAGTATATTGTGATGTGGTTACACTCATTAAATTTATATACTCTTAGTCAGGAATTTGTATCCTGTGGAGAAAATATCCTGGTAACGAGGCCTGTCACACATGACTATTCCTGTTTTCCCTGTTTTCATGGAAGATTCTCTGCGCCCATCAGAACTTCTGTGAAGTTGATTGTGTATTGTTTTCCTCTGTTACATGGCCTGTCAACGATCGGCAGTATTGCAGAGATGCTTTCGCCCTAGCTTAAGCAAGAAGCTAGGTTGTTAATTTGTCAAATGAAGGAGTTAACCCGCTTTCTTGCACTGCCCGTAACAACATCAAGACAAATTAACTGCGACTATGCATTTAGTGGGCTCTGCGACTATCTCCTTAGGCCTGGCTCTGTTAGCTAATACATCACCTTGCGCCTACGGTTGCTCTGAACTCCTCCGTACTGTCTGGTTTGCTACCTACTGTGCTACTCACCGGGCGAGTCACTTTCGTGCAGCTGTCTAGTATTCCGGCTGGCGGATTGTAGTGCTTAGCGTGTGTGCGTACTTGGCAAAACTGAAGACTCATACTGCTCTGCTCAGTAATAGTGTTGTGCTCTGGCATTTGGTGCAAACTTCGGTCTGGTTGGAGCTGTGCACTGCAGCACCCGACTGGTAAGACAGCGTTATGCTTTTGGTGACATAGCTCGATCAGGTTAACCTAGTTTATAAATCCCTAAGGCAGGTCTTTCCCGGTAAGGCCGGTCATTTCCAGGTGGAAAGCGGTACGGTCTCCGATTCTGGCGTTCAGCAGGCTTTCGTGGACAGTAGCTTCGGCCCGACCATCTTAGCCCCGACGTGATGGATGACCGTCGCTTGCAGCGGAAGGGCCCTTCTCAGGCCTTCCGTCTCTAGGGCACTCCTGAAGCTGGCTCCGCCAGATTGCGGTGCGTTCCTTCGCAGTATCAACCCGTGGCTTTGTCAGGGTTCACACCTATACGAACGGGAAGGACGCACACGTCAGGCACATTATTCGCGGCATTGACTATAGTTACAAACCCGGTGGAGGATCTTCCCCAACTCGAGTACCCTAACAAGGAATATATATTCCTTTATAATATACAGGGACCTAGGCACAAATTGCTCATTATATAGGCCATCATTCCAATGGGAAATAGGCGGGAAGACGGATAGACCTGACCAGCCCATGCGGTCTTACAATAAGGTCCCGCAGTACCTCAGATGCCAATTCTCTGGCCACGGCTATGGTAGCTGCGACAACTAAGTCATCCGCGTCAGTTATGGTAAAGCAAACCCACCTCAGGCCTGAAAGACACCCGCGACTGGTGTATAAACTGTATCGGGCCCGACTCGGAAAACTACCGCAAGTCTGAAAATTACCAATCCTGAGGCAGGATTTGAACAGGATAAACCCCCTGTCCACAAGCAGCGAAGCCAAGTCGAGTTGGAGCGTACCGCCATTCCTCCCCTCCCGGAGAAGGGGCGCTGTCACCGTTCACAGGCGACGTCACCTCTACTTTAGTCTACGTCCCCTCCTACTCCACTAAAACCTCTGCAAAAAAACGAAGCAGAAGCAATCCTCTGCTGCTACGACACGGAAGTGAGAAACATCCTCTTGCGATGTCGGGCGAAATATGTGTTTCTGACGGAGCGTTTGAAGATCAGTTTGGAGAGTTTGCTACAAACCCGTTCGGTGACCCTGAGATTGAAGACGACGTTGGGGAATACACTGGTAACCCGATCACCGCTGAATCCGAACTAACTTAAGAAACTGAGGTTTTAGGACGGATTTTAACACTTCGACCCTGAAAGAGCTTGGATTGGACGGTGTCACGAACGCCAACCGTACAGAGACTTCCGGACAGGTAATCTCGCTTCCTGTTGGACTTGTTCAATGCGTGTTTCAACATCACATAATTTCAGGTGACGGTCTCGAAGATCTCGAAGCCACTTAAAGACCAAGTTTGACGAAAATCTTCATCCCCTTCAGCTTGCTATCCGTCACGTCGTAAATGTTCAAACCTCTGGTTCAGCGTCGAGATCAAGATCACCTAAAATGGTTCGACATTCTGATCCCCTAACAATGTGGTTTCCAAGCTGGGCACTCCCCGACGCATGAGCTGATGCGTTTTGCGGAAACCGTTACCAAGGGGAAGTGTTCGCAAGACAAGACAGTTGCATTCTAAAACTTACAAAATCGCGGAGATTCTGCTTCCGGATTGTTACATTCATTTGATTGCTAGCTGTGCGGAACAGAACCTTCCGCGTGAAAGTAGATAACAGTCTTTCTTCGGAAATTGCAATTACGGCTGGTGTACCTCAGGGAAGCGTCTGAGGCCCCTTGCTTTTTCTGTGTACGTCAACAACGTGCCCAAGTTACCAAAAACCAAGTTGGCCAAAGCACCTGACGACACGGCGGTGTATATCGTAGCCAGGAGAACAGCTGTTGTCTTCTCCAGACGCAGAAGTATCTCTGAAATACTATACATAGGAAATACTACTTGCCTACTCTTATGCCTTGGTGTCCTGGTGTATAATACCTCGGGTTTCACCTGGATCGTCCTCTCATATGGCGGACACATTCCAAGGAAGTAGCCCACAGTACTGGCAATCGCCTTTATAAGCTCTGACCCTGCTTTGCTGCAAGCTTACCTATGCTCCGCCGTCTAGGAAAACTTATCGTCACCACGTATGTGATGCCGATGGTTACCTACCTCTGATTCCTGTTTAGAGCTACTTGGCCAAAGCTTATAAGCAAAAGCTACAGTCTCTCTTTGACCAAGACTCGCGTTGGAAATGTAAGGATCACTATCTAACTTCAAACAAGGCAATACGAGAATTACTACGTCTCCGTTCCGTGAAACCACCATGCGGACACTTTCACGAAAGTTCTACCACCGCTGTGCCCACTTCCAGAGCAAACACTTCGTAAGCGCCCTCGCTCGTAACCCATAGCAGGTAAATCTTGGTCCCGGCCTCAGGTAACCCTCACGCCCTACTCTAACTTGACTAATCGAAAACCTTCGGCTAGTAGCAGGCTACTGCTAAAGATCGAAGAGCATTTCGTCCCCACGGCCGAAGCACTACGAGAAGGTCGGGACGCGACGCAATAACAGACGGCGGGCATTCCTATCGCTCCGCACAACCACTGGTCATGATCTACCAAGTAGGGTCTACGCCGTTAACATATGTTGAATATTCAGTCGCCAAAGCTGAAATTGGCAAATCCTAACTAGATTTGTAAGACATTCCTAACGGTTTGCTATGTATAATAGACAATAAATAAAAATTTCAAAATATTATATAAAATATTATGATAAGGGTTTTATAAAGTATAAAATACATTTGAATTTTTTTTAATATTATTAAATGACTGATTTTGAATGACACATTTTAAATGTTATTATTTATAAAATTATTATTATTATTAATTTGATTGGCTATAGTTTTGTTGTAAAATTAGCGGCACTTGTGATTTTTTGATATTTCCGTAGTAATCAGGCATTGTTATTTTAATAACATCCATAAGTAATGATTAATTAATCCAATATATACCTAAGTATGTTTGCATCTTTATGCAAAAGTGGAGAAAATAAGTAAAAATACCCGGGAAAAATAAATACTGATTTTACTTATTTTATTTTACTTATTGAAAGGCACTTCAAATGCAGAAATCCATTGTAAACATTCCCTTCATTGTCTATAGTAAATAGAGTAAATCTTCAACTTGTAGCTTTGCTCTGTTTTCTTTTTCAAATAAATTATATTTTAAATGCTTTGTGTAAATATTATTATTGAATCTGCGTTTGATTTAACCTACATATGGTACGGTAGGGTAGGGTGTTGGTTTGTCACTACTACTAACACAATGCAATGTAATGTTGCTTGTTAAGTTACCCAGTTAGATGTAACGCAAATAAATTAGAAGTACACAATTTATGTTAAATGTAAAACATAAATTCTACTAAGCGATATAAAATTAACGTGCTAATTATAACAGTTTACTAAGAAATTTACTAAGAATTAGAATTTAATAAAGCAAAACAGAATTCAAGAAACTGGTTTTCAATTGGAGTAAAAACCATCATAAAGTGTTATCAATTACTCAAGAGTTTTCTGTGATAGGGTTACTCTGCGGCCAATAACTACTATAAACTGTAAGTCTAATTTTGTTGTCTGAAATACTCAAGGACGCTCTACGGACTCTTTAATAAGCAAATGTAAATTTTTATGGAAGAATTCTTTCAGCCACAAGTCAATCCAGCGTGTTCCAAAATGTTTAGGACTTGTTTTTTCGACATTTTTTCACAATGCAGGCATTTTGGTCTGTGACTACAGGATCTTAAGACTGTCTACTACCAATAGTTGCAACAAGTTTGTTAACAGAGCCTGTAGCTTGCGTTTATGGATAATATCAAGCCAATTTAAATTAATGTATCACAACATTATCACAGCACTTTCGTAAGTGTGATTGTGACTGTAAATTACCCAGGAGTAATTGTGACTGACTCAAGATAATTCGCCCAGAGTGATAAAAGTTTCTACAAAACAATTATTTTTGCTTGTGAAAAAAATTCTACAGTCAAACAGAACGCCTAATTCAATGGAATATCAAAATTGTTCTCTGATGTAGAACTTGCAATTTTATAACACATGCAAATGTTTTAAAATGTTTTTTTCTATAACAAGAAAATGAATAACTGTATTAAAAACAATATACTGGCTAAGATTAATAGTGTTGTTCCGCTGTGTGAACGTTACCAATGTTCAGGAAGTGAAAATGAGTTATAACAGCGCGCATCATGGACAGAAGAAGGCTACGTTGGTGTTATGACAAACTTATACACCTGACGATCAGGCTTGATTTAATAGAGGTCTGATCCGATGAATTGTATAATTTACATTTTTATTCGTGTTCATAATTTTGTTAAAAATTTCAATTTAAAATACATAACTTGACCGTTACATTATTTTATCGAATATTAACTATGAAATCCTAATGTTATTATTTACTTCTTATCCACACGCAGCGTATACGTAAAGTATATCGATGTTGATTTATATATACAGTTTTCAAATTGTAGATTAACTCAATAGAAGAGCTAGAAAACGGTCATGACGTTATTGCAACACATTTTCTACTCCAACTAATTTTTTTTTTTTTATTATCTTATGAACACACTACAAACGTAGTTCACATTCTAACATGTACGTATATACCCCATGCACGCACTCGTATCCACTCCACAGACGCACTCAAACAAACGCATACATATCGAGATTTTCACGCACGCGCACAAAATCACGCGGAACAATAGGTCATCAGTACATGACGCAACGGGAGTGATTCCAGAAAACTAGCCACTGAGCGGAAGACTCGTATTCCTGGGAATTTGATGTTTGGATCACGCGAGACTGAATTCCCAGAATCAGAGAATTATCCATTGCAAGGTTGTCCACCTAGATCGCCTGGCCAAGTATTACTTTAGAGACGGTTTGCCAGTTCGAGACGAACAGGCTTAAGGAAGGGACAGTGTAATTAGAAGCCTATCGACAGCCCAGAATATTCTCTGCACACCCCTGTCCAGTGCAGCAAGTGTTGTTTCACTCAAGGCCGCGCACAAGTAGGTTCTAGTTTGTTAGAGAACACTTGAGATACGCATTGAACCGGCGTGCGGTAAGGAGGGAAAGCTATATTGGACCTATGCGCGACCAATGAAAGCAAGAGCGTCTGGCGTTGTCAAGTCAGTTACGTGAGCAATTTTCCTTCGGGCGAATCGAGTGTTTGTAGAAGTATTGTAGCGATATTTTGTGTTATAGTTATTGCGGAATTCTTTATAATGGACATTATTATTGCGTATGGACAATTTTTACTTGAATTTTTGTAAGAGACTATCTTGTTAATTACAAATTATTAATTGCGATAATTAAACCTAATTAGTGGTTTCATTGGTGCCTTGTATTTTGTTTTTCACTGTACCATACGACGAGCGGTGAGACCGTCGTAGCAGTCGTGGTCAAAAGTGCGGTAAAACCGTTTAACATTAGAAACAGTGGACATTTTGTACAAGACTACTGTAATTGCAAATAATAGGTAAACAATGGATACCAGTAAGATGATGGAAAATTTACAGGCGCTGCTGTAGCAGACAGAGGAAGGACACAGGAGCCAAAAGAAGCAGAAAGATGACAAAAAGAAGAACGCTAGGAGGAAAGAGAAGAAACAGAGGAACGACGTAAGCAGGAAGCAGATGACATCAAGCCGTTGATAGAGAACCAAAAGCAGATGAGGGCACATAGTGCCGCAGAATTGGGTCTCCTACGTGGTGACTTGTGTGAATTACGAGGTGAGCTTAATAAGCTCGTTACTAGAATATCGGAGGTACAAGGATCAGTGACATAAAAAATAGGTGAAGTAGAAAAATCTGTCTCGAGTGTTGAAGAATCGATGTCTACAAAATATCTGTCATAGAAGAATTCATGTTAAATAAAATGTCTGCAGTAGAAGACTCAATTAAAAATACAAGAAAAAAATTTAAAAGCAAAGTTGAGCAATTCATGAAGATACAACCAGAACAAATTTTTGAACTGACTGTACCAATGACAAAGACAGAAAAGACAATAAAGGAAGTCACCTTGCCTGCCGTTAATTGGAAGGCTCCAACCTTTGACGGAAGCACTTACTGAGCGACGTACCTTAGGCAATTTGAAGCAGCCGTATGAGCAAATAATTCAACAGATAAAGAGAAGGTATTTTCACTACAGAAAGTGCCACCTGACAGCCAGAACGTCTATGACGAATTGATTAAAGCTCTAGAATTACGGTATCGTGATAACCATTTGCGAGATGTGTACTACGCTCAGTTGGGAACAAGACGACAACGTCCGGGGGAGAGTCTTCAAGAGTTTGAAGCAAGCATCGACAGACTAATTAGTTTGCCTTATCTCAAGGCACCAGAAGATTTTCAAACGAGGTTTGCGGTGCAGACATTTATTGACGGCATCAGAGCTTGTTAACTTCAGCAAGTGTTAACGAATGGCAAGACACCAAAGTAGTTCAGAAGCTCTTGTTTACGCCCTTGAGTTTGAAGCTGCCAAGTCAGGGTCTCGCCACAATAATCGGTTTATGCCTTTACACTGTAGTTAGAATCACAGTGTCAATACCAAGTGTCACATTGCCGTTAGGATAGGTGCAGAAAAACAATGTTTTCAGACAAACAATTCAAAAGTTCCAGAGCGCCACTACGATTTGTACGATGGGAAGAAGACAGAAGACCGTAGTGTTACAAATGTGAAAAACGTGGTCATCAACAAGTAGACTATTGGGGGAGCAAAATACCGAGAGAAGAGAGTGACGGCACCATTTGGAGAATTAAAAAGAAGAGCACAAAATTTTCAACAGTGGAAACTTGATTGTTAATGGATTTGCGGACGGTAAACCAATATTATTTACAGTTGACACGGACACACAGTGTCCATCGTGCGCCCTGGCTTAGTCAGCAACCACCAGCCTCAAATTAGCTCTTGTAAAATTTAGACTGTGACTGGAAGCCCTGTCAAAGTGTTAGGATAGGTAGACGTATTTATACGCCTGAGCCTCTTCGAGTTTAGCAACCAAATGCTCATTGCAGACATTGCCAATAAAGTGATTTTTGCGAACATTATGAATGCCTACGGATTCGTTGTGAAGTTTAGAGAGAATGTTCTCACGGTTGGCCTAGTAAAGATAAAGCTTCTCATATCAAAATGACAGGGTCTGCCACACATTCAATCAAGAAAGTGACATTGGCCGAAGAAGAAGTCAACAGGTCTGGTCAAGAGGAACCTTTCCTATTGCAGGCGGAAATGGAAGAACTAGCAGAGGAAGTACAAATAAGTGTAACAGGAAAAGAAATGATTGTAAAGCCAATTATGGCATCCCAGGAAAGTCATATGTTTGTTCCTGAGTTAATAGAAGCGCCCCGGGGGAAATGTTGTTGAAGATGAAGTAACGTAAGATGTTGTTGACGAGAACTAAACAGACTTGGACCAGATAATGGTGTATAGGTCATCGGCACATGACGCAACGACATTGATTCCAGCAAAACTAGCCGTTGAGCGGAAGACTAGTATTCCTGGAAACTTGATGTTTGGTTTACACGAGACTGAATTCAAAGGACCGGAGAATTATCCTTCGCAAGGTCGTCTACCTAGATCGCCTGTCCAAGTATTGCTTCAGAGATGGTCTGCCAGTTCGGGACGAACAAACTTAAGGAGGGGGCTGTGTAACGAGAAGCCTATCGACAGCTCAGAACATTCTCTACACCTCCCCCGTCCAGTGTGGGAGATGTTGTTTCAGTCAAAGCCGCCCACAAGTAGGTTCCAGTGTGTTAAAGAACAATTGAGATACGCATTATTCCGCCGTGCGGTAAGGAGGGAAAGCTATACTGGACTTTTGCGCTACCTATAAAAGCAAGAGCGTCTGGCGCTGTCAAGTCAGTTACGTGAGCGATATTCCTTAGCGCGGATTGACTGTTTGTATTGTATGTATTGTATGAAGTGTTATTGTCGTATAAATTGTGTGGAACTCTATTATTTGGCATTATTAAAGATAATTAAAGCTGGTTATTAGTGATTTAATTGGTTTCGTAACATATCCTTAATTCAAAGGATTTCAGATAATCTCTCTTTGTCGCTTCACCTAACCAACTATTATTCCATATTAGTTGTCAGTTCCTTTTTATTCATTTTTTCTGTAGTTTTACGTTTTTTGTCTCAGAACCTCGAGACGTGCCTTGTGCAATTGCTTATATCTTTAACACATTGCATTTTAAGATTATCACCTATATTTATTGATGTATCATTTAAATACAATGTAGAATTTTCTTCTGGATTCCTTAAACATATCATCCTTAAGAATACTTATTTTACAGAATTTTTCTATGGCATAATGCATAAACAAGAAAATAAACTTCATCGTTCCTAATATTGTTTTTGATATAACTAAGATGAAGTCACTATTCACTAAGCTTCCTCTAAACATTCTATCGTACTGTATTTTATTAGAAAATTCGCCACAAACCTAATACCTATATCCAATAATCGATTGACTACCTGCTCAAGACGACGTAAATTTAATTGAATATTTTTACACTCATAAACAGGCTTAGCATTTTTAATTTGTTGACAGCAGCATGTAATTTTTTACATTCGTTAAAATAATTCCTCATTTATTGTCTGTTACATCGTGTATTTGTTCACTTGTACTTGTGCAATTACTCTACATCGAATGTTAAATAATACTAAATATAGAATTTACAAATCTATTAATGACGTGTTTGCATACACATAAATATAAGATCAAAGATATTCACATGTAATATGTTGTCTGCTTTACGGCTGTGAATCTTCAATGCTGTCCCTGACAGACATAAAGAGCAGAATTTAATCTGCTGTACGCTGTCATAAAAGTAAATAAACAGCAAAACTAAAACATTTTAGTGGATGTCAGAAGTTTTTCTATTAACGACAAAATTTGTAAAATAAGATGCAAATGGAAAAATCAGTGGAATAGTATGCCGGACGAAAACGCCTTCAAATAAGCGATAGTCGTAACTAAAGCTGTAATAGCTTCACAAGCCTATCGTCTTTAATGATGGAGAATATGAAGAAGAAGAAGAAGAAAGTAGACAAAGAAAACATGTGATATTAATTAGTACATTACATTTATATATTTATTTAGTCTGTATTGCACTATAAAGTTACATATCTTGTAACAAGACATATGAGCCCAATATTTCAGTAACCCAGAATATTAGTACATGTCAGAATAATTGAGTCAAAGAGGCACACCAAGTGTTTAATCTAAAATGCCAAGAATGGAACTACATGAGCAACTCATCACCAAGGATAAACTCACAACAACAAGAGTTAATAAAACTAATGGTAACTAAAAATGCAATAACATTATAAGAAGAAAGAAGATGCAACAAACAATAATTGTAACACAAGAACCAACAACCCAATAATTTTCGGTCAGTAAGGAACAAATGAAAACGAGGAAGAAACATACTACGAGAAAGACACCTAACAAACATGGCATAAAATATAGATTCCAAGAGCCAGTCAACTATAGACTAACATCTTACCCGTATGAACAATAACTGGAAAACTTACAGATTGAAGAGATAGACAACAGCTGACTAAATGAGATGACCAATATACAACTGATGATATTGTAAATGAGTAGGACATCCTATATTATAAAAAGAATGGAAGTAACAATACTGTTAATTTAAAAGAAGCTGTAAATACAAGCATAACGACTAATAAATTACCAGTTATCATTAATAAAACTAGACTTGAAAGAATAAGGTTAAAAAAGTGTAAATTTGTATCAACTTAACACATGCATTGTTGTTACAAATGAGGAAACCACATAACCTAAGATACAGGTACTGTTCACCTAAGTTCATATTTATTAGTAGGGAAAACCTACCCAAACTAAAATGTTTTGTACCTAAAACCAAGTAGAAATAATAAGCTTTCTACACATACCAATGTAAAATACCAAAAATGAGTTTTATATAAGAATGTAAGTAAATGAAGTGAACCAAAACCAGCTAAAATGGGATTCACTATGTAAAACCTGAACAAAACCACATTATAATACCAAATAGAAATAAAAGGCTAATGTCTATACCACAAGTAAGATATAATACCACTATTGTAATAGTATAAGAGTATTATAAGAAAGGAAATAATGTATATTAAGAATAATTAATGACACCTGTCATGTGACACCAGGTGTAAGTACTGTTATCCAATGCTATACGCTAAGGAACAGGCTAATGTATTAAAAACACTAGACTCATTATCAAGATACTACTATTGTTAAACTATTCTAACTAAACGATAATATGAAAAGACAAAAGAATACCAAATAAGAGTGAAAATATGTGTGCACCTCATAGTGCAAAATAGAGGTCACCTTAATAACAGAAATGACAAGGAATAAAAATATATTCCAACTAACAGAGACTCACAGTAGTTGAAACCACTTATTGTTTACAACTGGGGTCATACAGAAGGTACACAAATACTTTCTATTATTAATAATATGTAAATACAAGTATAGGGACATAGGCTAAGGCAATGTTAACTTAAGTAATATGTTTTGTCATTAGATTTAAGTTACCAGTAAGTAAGAAGTGTAAGAGAACTTGGAAGGCATGCCCACCAGTGGGTATGAAGGCCATTAAATAGTTTTAATCTAAAAATAAATATAAATAATAGTGAATAGTGAAATGTGAAAATCTCAAACATTAACTTCCTTAATAATAGACCAAAGCACACCATGAGTGGACTCAGAATAAAGAGCCGAGTATTACCAATATAGTGATATGCTTAGATTTCAAATCTAAGCCATAATAAAAAAGTTATTACAATTATAAGATATTTGTGTCAAATCGAGCAAATATTTATAATCTCGACACCAGCCACCCCACGCCAAAAACAACAATTAAAATAATTCGCGGAGGGGGTATGTGCATCAAATTAAAGATCGTTAACCAATCAGATCCAAGAAATTAACAAAATTTTCAACGATCGCAAGACGGAACGGCAGAATGAGATGCGTGTTCCCGACACTTGGTAATCAACTTCAGAGGAAGACAGACGGCTACTATTCAGCGTAAAGAAACAGCTGTTCATATGATTTGTGCGCGTCACCGTTGTAAACAGAGCAACCTAACCTCAATTTGTGATAACATAAATACTTTAGTATCGAAGGTGTTAAGTGTAACAGTGCGTAACAAGGATTGCTCAGTGTATAATCCAGAGCAATTCCGGGATTTAAATTATAAATAAAAAGGGAGTACAGTGATTTTTACATTATTAAATAAGAATTTGAGAAACTATATAATCGAAACATATTCCAATAATTTTCGTAAATAAAGAACTTAGATTAAGGTGTATTTACAATATTATTTAATCAACAGTAATAATGACAATCCTCAGATTATTTTGAATATTCAATTTTAAGAATTTTTCAAACATTCAGTCAATTATTATGTATGAATACTTAGTGTGACATAACCACACCTAATGACAGTTGTCATTTATTAAACGTAAATCAAACCAACCAGCATTCATCAATGACTGAGAATTGTCAACTGGATGAACAATTAACGAAAGTTAATGGAAAATTTCAATGTTATTTATGTTTTGTAATTTAGGAAGAGTCGACTACTATAAATATTTAATTGTTTATGTTTACTATGAATAAGAACCAAAGTTGTCAAACTACATAATTACTTACAACTATGCAATTACCTTTATGTAGAGTCAAACAACGAATCAGATGTTTCATTCAATAACACTGTTTCAACATATTATTTTATTGTTCATTTTTTTAATGTTTTATCAAGAATTATTTTAACGTTAAACAACGTTCTTTAAACCATTTATTGTCGATTGAGTTTAATAATTTTGATAACCTGAAATGTCCAGAGCAGACATGGTTATTATTTTGAATGTTAATTATTAAGTGATGTTTGATTTGTAATCATCCTCAAACTGCCTAATAACGGTAGAATAAGAGTTCTATTCAATAATTTGGTATTCTGTCAACTAAAAGAACCCACACACACACATGAATTAAATTATTTTAACCAAAAAGCATTTAGATACACTGATATGGCAAATCAGTTTTACCACCCTGAGACAAATTTTATAAAACCAATAACTCATGTTACTTATTTTGAATTGAAATAATAAATGATACTTCAGATCATTTAAAAAGAGCATATTAAACTGAATAAAAACATTATTTTACACAAGAAAACGGAGTCAGTTAGTTTATTTCAAAAGACTAAATTTGAAAACAGGTGAACGACTTTTATTGGATAACTCGACAAGCAGCGGCAAATTTAAATACGGTAAGTCGATCTACAGATTAGATTGTTACATCGACCCTCCAAGATCGACAAGACTCACCGCAAGTAAGTGATTGTTCATGCAAAATATTTATGTTTTCAGTGCAGAACCTACATCACCATTTCATCTAGTCGACGGAAGAACAACCACATAAAATAAATTAACCGAAGTTGAAAACTACTTCGCTGACTAATCTCCAGTGCATTAATCGGATTTATTTACGTTGGATTCAATGCTAGATTGAATTGAAATAAATAAATCAATAATAATAAAATACTAAACTAAAAGTTATTGCAATTTTAAACTAAAATAAACGGGCAGTTAGCACCCTTAGAACCCCGTCAACCGGTTTCCTTACAATCTGTAGAATAATGTCATGACTTTAGTGCAGAGTATAATTAAAAAACTGTTAACGCAAAACGAACTAGTTTACATGTGACAGCTAAAACATAACACATCATCTGAAGAAAAAGTTAGTCCCGTTTCTGGAAAATAGTATCAGTAAAAATAATATTATGTCAAAGTCGTTAAAACTCGCTTTTCATTTAATTAGCACAGGTGGCAAACGATTTCACACGAAAACAATAAATACTGTTTTCCACCAACGGGGATACTGTTCCTGTCCCTGTTACAATGTGTACCATTATCATCATCTTTACAACAGGGCATAACCAAGGTTGTTCCGCCTTTAAAATCTTCCAGGCATCTGTTCCCAAGTATACCCACACAGCTATGTCCTGTAGGTTTGTATTTCCAGACCAGTCTGGAATCTGACATTCCTTCTAAGTGTTCTTTCACCATCGTTTGTAATCTTTTATTCAAGTTGAAAACATCTAATTCTTATTTTGTAGTCTTACTCTGTATACTGTCAAGTTTAAAACACCTTTTGACTCGTCTTAAGAATGCCATTACCGAGACCTCTAGCTCTGTCTTTTTCCTGATTGTTGCCTGAAATTCACAGCCAATTGTGGCACAAAACAGGAAACGTCATAACTTTGTAGAACTTTCGTGTTGATTGACCCACAGATCGTCTGCAGCTTACCTAACTTAACACCTATATCATAATTTCAATCATACTCAATTCGATTTCCCAGATAATTAAAATGGCTCACCTGTTCTGGAATTTGATCATTAATCATTAATTTAGTTCTTATTGGTTCCTCTTCTCGAAATGGCATTACCTTTGTTGTTATAGTAGAGATTCTTATATTGTAGTTTTGCAAAACCAAAGAAACTTAAAAACAGATTTTTGAAAATCTGGTTCTGTACTTTGAAGTATGAGCAAATTGTCAGCAAACAATATCACATTCAAATATATGTCTCGTCATTACTTAATACGAGGCTTCACTAGATGTTTCCATTTTCTTACTAGATCATCAATATAATTGTAAAAAGAGTAGGTGATACACTGCACACCTTGATTGTAAGATATTTATTGAGATATCCTAAAATTATTTTTAATAGCTGTTCTTATTCCGTTATATAGGCCCTGTATAGTTCTTTTGAGTTACTGTAGGTACCCTATTCCCGTTCTTCTAATATTTGTGCCACAGCAGATTTTTATCACACAGCTTCTTAGTGATTTGTGTAATAACGAAACCATTGTCTGTAATAGATCTGCTTTTGCTGAAGCCGTTTTTTTTCCAAAATAAGATGCTTCAAAATAGTCAGCAGACGATTTATGATTTATGAGCCTTGCATATGCTTTGTATCCAGTATCAAGCATACATATTCCCCTTTAGTTATTACAGTTATTCCGTTTTCCTTTCTTAAAAATAGACAATACCAAAGGAGTTAACCAATTATTTGTATCTGTTATATTTTCCAACACATCTTATAGAAATCTAATAATCTAATATTACCCACGATACCTCCATATTTAAACATTCTGCGTTTTGTGCTGATCAATCTATTTTATCCTGCTGCTTTTAAATTTTTAGTTCTTCCAAGGGCTTTTTCAAACTCGTCTATAGTTATTAAGTGTTCCTCGTAGGTAACAGATTTGTAGGTACTATCCTCGGCTTTCACATTATCATTAGATCAGAGAGCTTTATAATGATCTATCCATTTATGATCGGAAATAATGTTTAAATTTGCTGTCACTTTCATTTTTATTCATGACTTTTAAAATTTCATAGAGTATAAGTTGCCATCAATGCACATCATGTTCAGTGATTCCTATAAACTGACTCCATGATTCATCATGTACTTGTTTCACTAAACACTTAGCTCTGTTTCTTTTTCCTTTATAGATGTCTGTAGCTTTATCTGTATTTAGTTGTGGTATGTGGTATGCCCATTTCTTCTCTTCTATTGCTTTAGCAACTTCATCGTTCCATAGTCTAAGAACCCGTCTAAGAACCCTTCTACTATTTATCTTCGTCGTTTAGCTGTTGCCTCTTTTACTGCTTCTTCTATACAACCCCTTATATTTCTCCACTCGATTTCTATTTTTTGTCTTTTTTCATTTGCTATAATTGCTGATTTAAACGACTTTGATAAAAAGTCATCCTGCAGTAGGTATATTTAATGACAATCATATGAATAAAGAGATAATGATCTGAATATATATCCGCACCTCTGTATACATGAACATTTGAATTTGCTGGCTAATGTTATTATTGCCGAAATTATATTCCTACTCCCTCTAGCACTCCAGGTACACTTATTAATATCTTTTTCCTAAAAAATATATTAGTGATCTTCAGATCGTTGGTAGTAGCAAATTTTACGAGGGAGTCTCAATTACTATGTCTATGTCGTTCTCTAAATAGGCCTACTCCTACTGCCCATGATACAGCATTATTTCTAGCTCGAGCATTAAAATCATTTCGTACAATGAGTTAGTCTGTTCTGTCCCACTTATAAATTTGTTTCTGTAGTGTTCCATAGAAATTCTCAATTTCTTCTTTTCGTCCCTATTCTGGAGCATAAATGTTTTGTGTCCCTCACTTACACTTAACAAGGTATCTGATGTTCATAGCATCCAATATAGTAAGACTTTCCTTGCTTTTAGTGAACAAGTGCCTATGTTATTCTTAGAACGAAAGGCAGTTGGCACAACGGACCTCCTTAGGACCCTCCAGATTTTCTACGAACCAGGTCAACGGTTATGCTGACCAGTATGTGAAAAATAATGTACAGTGCTGCATGTGAGAAGACTCGAGACGACTCAAAGGAAAGGAAACATACGTGCCATTTTTCCGTAAATACGAGATATTTTGAAACAAATCAGAAGGGTTCTAAAGAGGTGCGTTGTGCGAACTGCCTTCCGTTCCTGTAGTATCATAGGCAACTTGGTGAGTTAAAAACCACAACCAGCATTTCTAAATTAGACTTTGAGAACGTAATACACTGTGTTAAGTGTGAGTGTGGTACTCAAAACGTAGCAGAAACGGGTAGGCCTCTGTGCGTATCATGTCTGAACACATGAAAATTGTACAGTTAGGTAACAGAAACAGCTCGAGATTGGCGGAACATGCTTCGGGCAAAACGCATAGGATACAGTGGGATACATTGTCTACACTAGATAAAGAGTCTAATATTGGACAAGTCAATACAATAAGGCGATTTTTATCATGATTAAGAAGAATTGTTTAAGCCAGTCGAACTTTCCTGAATAATTCAGTGTGATCAGATTCAGAAAGGTGATCACATACGAAAGAAGTCAGATATCCAGCAGTCGTTAGGTCTTTTAACCTGCACTCATATGAGAAATGCTGAATTCTATTTTACACTCTTTTTTTGTAGTTTCGTCTTACTTGTTGTTCGTAACTTTTGCAAACTCACAGGGTGTCCACAGAAATTCTGTTTTAACTTTCCCTAACTTTCCCTGACCTACTTAGAGAAATTTCCCTGACTCACTAAAATGCATAGTACGTTAATTCTTTGAGCATTATATTTTACAAGGAAGAAAAAAGAAAACCCAGCCTCCACGTTCCCCATAGCTGGCCTAATTCTCTCTCCACTTTTTTTTTCTTCCTCTTTTATTTTATTTATTTTTTATTATTTATTTATTGAAAAATACAAATACATTGATGACATTTGAAAATAAATATTTCTATTATTACCTAAAGGTAACACTTAGGTAACGTAAGAATGAGAGTATTTCACTACAACTTAATAAAATAATATATGAACAAGATAAAATGGACTAATTAATAGAACAACTTACATGGTAACAAATAATTATAATAATCAGCTATAGCTTTCAAAATTGAAAATGAACCAGTCCGACAGGATGAGAATGAAAAAGAAAAATATGCACTCCTTCAAAATTTACTAGTGTGATCTCTTCATGTTCTCCAACAGTTTTTTCTTTTCCCCAATTTCTACATCCTCCATTTTTCTTTCAAGTTTCAACTTTTTTCTTTTTTCTTCCAACTCTTTCAACTGTAATTCAATTTTCCTTTTCTCTATTTTCTTTTTTTCCTCTTCTGACTGCATTTCTTTTTTCTTTTCCAATTGGTATCTTCTTCTTGAAGATCTGACCGAGGTAAGCATACTTCTGTTGATAGTCACATTCCTCAAACCACCTAGATGCTTTATGCTATCACAAATAACTCTTTGGGACACAAGGGATTCTTCTAGAAGATTTTCAACTAGTAAATGCTTATTGACAGAAAAGCCAGATTCAACTGATGCATTACCATGGGATAAAATGAAACACAGCTTCATTACAGACCAGAGATCTTCATATTTCTTATCTTCTCCTAAAAGGCCGTAGTAAAATTCGTCCAATCCCATGTCATCAGATGTTTTGGAAATGAAATCGTTAGCTTCTTCAGTTAGCAAAGAAAACTGTCGTTTGGCCTTTTCAGCACTTTTATCACATATTCTTCTATGGCTGTGCAGGTTTTCTAGAACAACATCAATCCTTTTTATTGCCAAACTGGGTTTGAGCATTATCATTTTAGGGTCTAAGGCAGTCAGGCCTCGTGCTAAATGTGATTTCAAAGGACTTTTCTCTCTGAGTTTTTTTATCATGGTGGTAAGGAGATTTTTGAACTCATTTTTAAAAACAAGTTTATCTTTTTCTGAGCATTTAATTTGTTTCATTAAGCTTTCTCCAGCATAACCAACGTCCACCTTTTCTACTGAAACCAGATTGGCACTGTCTTGCAAGTCCAAGTTCATTAATTTTTGAGTAGTACTTGCTTCAGCAATTTTTTCATATTTTACAAATCTCATCATTAGGTTTTTCATAAATTGTTCAAGTGAAGTAAAGAGATAAGGGACCATAGGCTTCTGACTTTGAAACCTTCTCAGGAACGGCTCAACGTCTGACAATATGCTTCTGAAAGCACTTAGTTTTGCCTTAAAAAATGGATTTTTCATAGTTTCTCTAAGGTATTGCAGGTTTTTGTTGACTTTTTCGTTGTATTCTTTTACAAATTTATCGACATGATCAAATATTTTGAGAGCTTGATCTACACAGCGACCATTTTCCAGCCATCTTACTGCTGTAAACTTAAAAGGGAAAGAGGTGCTGGTTGAAATATCTGAGTATTTTGCTCGCCGAGCTGGGCTATCTTTGAAAAGACTGTAGAGAGATCTAAAAAAGTGAAAAAGTTCCCAACCAGTTTTGAAGATCCCAGTCTTCAGGGCTCCATTAACTGTAAGCAAACTGCATATGCCAATATCAAGAAGGGACTTTCCCTCTGGATTTAAGACTCGCAAATGGCTCTCGAGTTTTTTCATAAAACTGAGGTTAACATTCGGCCCGTCCATTGAGATTTGCAAAATATTTCCTAAAGGTAAGGAGAGCCCTTGAATAAACCCATCTAACAAGTGATCTGCAGTTGCCCTGCCTAAAAATACACTATTCCAATATCGTGTTGAAACTTTCTGAAGGTTTACTTCCCAAAACCTTACACACAAGTCCATTTTTCCTCTTTGAACAAATTTGTTCAGAGATTCATCAAAACAAACAACATAGTCAGAGCACTGTTTCATGTTATTTAGCAACATTTCTTGAAAATATAGGGCTAACCCATGATTTATTACATAGGAAGCCTTAGTCTTGCCCATAGAAAAGCTCCGAGCGATTTTACTGTCTGGAAACATATTTTTGAAGGCTGCAGAGGTTTCATCACAAGAGTTTAGAGACATTTTCCCAGTGATGACGTGGAGAGCCCATATTGCTTCGGCTGACGTAACATCACCTTCATTCACACTGAAACTCTTTAAACTTGTTTGCCTTGTTCCTGGCACTACTAATAATTCTTTTGTGCTGAAGTTGAAGGTGTTGGCTGCACATCTTTTAATGGAGATGGAGTAGTAAAAAAAGAAATTGCCGGCTGGGAAGCCTTTGCTCTCATGTTTTTTACATGAGTTGGTCCCTTAGCATGAGAAACAATTGCTTGTTTCCCCATACTGCTTAGTTTAAAAGATTTGAGACACACTTGACAATAAGCCGAAATTGCATCACTAACCACCAATCCCAACCAACCACTAAATTCCGGAAACACTTTACTGTCCAGCCAAAGTTTATTAAACAAACATTTCTTGTTAGCCATTGTAATGAGTTTAAGTCAGCAGCCTAAAAAAACTGAAAATAGAAAAAGAATTAGCTAAATCGGTTGAAAAAATGACACAAGGGCACAACAAAAAATATATAATTGTTGTGCACTTCTTGTGAAAAATACCTGGAAAAAATGCTACAATAGTCTGGGTTACGGCAGACTAGAGCATTCAAAATTCCCCTCAAATCCATCATCGGGGAAGATTTCCCTGACTTTTCAGATTTTTCACGGGTTGTGGCAGACTAGAGTAAAAAATTACCCTCAAGTCTGTCATCGGGGAAGATTTCCCTGACTTTCCAGATTTTTTGTTTATTTCCCTGACTTTCCCTGACTCTCCCTGACTTTCCAGAATGTGGACACCCTGAAACTATTACATTGCTATGGTACGATTTTCATCTTATTTATTTATATTTTGACAATATTTTATTTTATATGCTATGTTGTGAGAAGTTTAATGGTTTTTTTTTAAATTTTCTGAGGACTATCTCTGATTCTAACGATCGACTCGTCAAATGAGAGAAAACGTATGGCGAAGGCAGTCGGAGTGGAGTGGTATCCCGATAGAAATCACCATCTTTTAGTAGTTTTAAAGTACCTTGAAACTTACTGTATCTAACAGTAAGCCCGCTAAGTCTTAATTAATTATACAGGCTATGAGTAATTACTTTCCTTTAAGTATTTTTACTACCGCATGCGAAACTGTTTTAACAGATTTTGTAGTGAATTCTATATTGCATACACAAGCTCATAATCCCAATGATATTAAGCAAAAATTTATATGTTACTTTTATAATGTAAAGCGGTTGATCTGTATTTTATACAGAAGCTCATTACGCTACCATATTAAACATAAACTTAAACCTCACGATTACACATCTTCCTGCCCAGACGCAGTCAGAATTAGGCCTCTCGACGATTTCCTAAATGCTGCGGACGGGATTTACTGTTTTAAGTCTTAAATTAGAAAAAATGTATTTCTAACGATTTATGTAACAGTACAGTTAATTGAAACACGTCATGATAACACAATATGAGAATCACAGGAAACGGACGTGCGGCAGTACTCAGCCCGACCGCTGAAGTACATTTGCACGATTCGCTCAATAATTTGAAAACCAATAACGGCAAAACATTAAAAGTTATATTAATATTAAATTTGAATTGTTTTGTATAATTCAATTACTTAATGTATTAGTTTATTTATAACATCTTAACTTGTGTTATAACACAGGGAGCCCGCATTAATTGGTTCTGCCAATTATACAGGATGCCTTCGTTGTGACGAGCGGAAAATTAATCACAACACCAAAACAATTAATATAAAAGGAAACTGGGAAGGGGAGACTGTTGATTTGTGCACTCAGTTTAGTCTGTACTAAAGATGACATCTCTTTATTACATAATGAGATTAATTGCTCTACTCAAAGTTCTCAACATATATGGTTCAACAGCTTACAGTTTACAAGATGATTATATATTTTATTCTTTCACAAAGGGCCCTCAAAATAAAGATGTACATCAATTTAATTTATTCCACGGATCCGGGATTGAATATAGTATGTTAATAATTGTCACCTCCCCATATACAATCTTAGAAGTTGTGCCATTTGAAGAATGGACTTTATTAACCTTTTTAAAACAATAATGCTTTCAGTTTTAAACTTTTACTCTTTTACTACAAACAGTTTTATTAGATTACAGACTACATCTTACATATAATGTCTGTTTTTAAAAGTCTTAAAGTGGTTAGTTAAATTGTCTTTTGTTGGTTATAATTTTAGTATCTCATAACCATGGAAGACAAGCCTCCATGTCACCTGTGGTTTCCTGTAGTTGATGCAGATTTGGCTCTTCGGTCCTCGGTGTGTTTCCTGAAGGTCTGTCGTTACCTTAGTATCCGGTGACGGTGAAGTTCCAGACGTATGTTAAATCATTCTGGGTGTGGTACTCTCTTCTTAGATGACTGTAGTAATTCTTGTTGTTAGAATAAATAAAGCGAAAGTTTGTTTCACTGGTATTCACTTCACATGATTATTTATTAGTTGAATTTCACCTCATGGTTCTAGTACTGTATTAATTACATTCTTTCATATTTAAGATTTGATAGAGATGTCATAGGCGCACAATTTAGTTATTAAGATATTCTTTAGCGAACTTTCACATATTTATCTCTGCGTCGCGAAACAACGCTGTGCGTCGCAGCTTACGGCGTGAGCGCTCCATTGCAAGTGGGTTAATAGTTAAGGGGTGAGAGTAGTAATCTCGCGTCATTTACTATTCAGCATAAAAGTAGTTCCATGTTCCTTCTTTATTTAAAGGATTAAAGTTTGAATATTTAATTAAGCAGAGATATTCGTAATTACAGACGTTATTAAAGTACATTACAGTGGTCCTGTTTAATTATTTAAATAAAGTCAAATTTACAAGTATATTTAGTTTGTTTAGGGGTCGGAATTCAAGTTAATTCCGGTTAGCGCATGTCTATGCAGGATTAATTAACAAGGTTTACCCTTCTGTACACTCGTATTCGCTTTTATTCTATTATTACAACTTTTTATTAAATATTATTATTATTTAATGATAGCAATAAGATTTAGTTTAAATGTGCGATTTTATTAAAAAATTTAAAATTTCTCAGCCTTCACATTACCTATTTATTAATTACCATATTTTTATTAATGAAATCGTCACATATCTTAAACAGGAAAATGTTTTTCGCAGGTTACTTTTTATGCATCATGGGTAAAACATTTAAAATTTAATATAAAATTTTGTTTATTATTATGTTATTACAAAAATATTATTAAATTTTAATAACATGTTCATCATGTACGTGATTTGGACTACATGTACACAAAATTATTGTTAAGGAGCAACATCTTGCCTAAGGACAGTGTAAATTTTAAGACGTACTAAATCGAGTGTGATATGGTTTTATTATGTTTTTTAATTTTACCGACTCAGTTTTTAGGTTATATTTATTTCAAATGTACCAAAGTATGATGAATTACTACTATGAACATTTGTTGACTGATTTAGTACTTCATTTTTATCGGTTGAGTTTTTCAAGTTGCGGAATAGTAGGGAACGTAAAACCCATATGCGCAATGTATTTCCCTATCACGCCCATTGTCTCCTCCGACTGTGGAAACAAGTATACATGTAAAGTATATGCCACTAGGCAGATGAGACATTTTGTAACCGAGTAAAGATGTCTGCAAAAGTATAGCTTAGATTGTTAACTACGTATTTAGAACGTATAACTCTTTGAATAGTGGTGTTGGAGATTACGAGACAGTAGTTTATGTGTTTCTATTCTAGGCTTAATTAAGATTTTTGATTTAAATGGAATAAATCCTATTGTAGTCCCAAGCCACGTGTTTGTTAACCAAATACACTGTACTCACCGTCTATGGCTTTTTTCGTAATGTTTTTTCCGTGTTTACATGTTTCAACGCACTTGCCTCATCATCAGAACTTATAAAATCAATCTATGTCGTAAATAATGACATTTGTCAAAATATTAAAAACACAATACGGCAATTAAAGCGAATTTATGTACATAGTTTAATTGCCGTATTGTGTTTTTAATATTTTGACAAATGTCATTATTTATGACATAGATTGATTTTATAAGTTCTGATGATGAGGCAAGTGCCTTGAAATATGTAAACACGGAAAAAACATTACGAAAAAGGCCATAGACGGTGAGTACAGTGTATTTGGTTAATTAAGATTTGTTTACTACTATAAAACGCGATATTGGATTATGCAACCCATTAAATTATAATTTCTGTAGATAGTAATATTTTTTTATTGTTTATTGTATTTTCATTGCATTTGTGTAGAACGGATGTTCTGACTATCCGTCAAGTATATTTTTGACTCAATAATTTGAACTTCCATATTTTTTCTTACTTTTGTGCACAACCTTATTCACTGGTTAACAGCTATACAGAACTTTGACGAATCCAATCATTGTCATACAAAAATTAATCAAAATATAATTGAATTAAATTTCTAATCGTTAGCTAAATTGAGTTTAGAAATTTTAATGCAGACATACTACTATACCGTGTCCTGCAACACTCTTTACTTGTAATTAAATAGTTACACTCATGAAACATGTAAAAGATAAATAATCCCACAGAAGCAGCATAAGGAAAATAACTCTGTATCCTATAATACATCTGGATCTACTAATTACAACTTTACCGGTTTTTGTGATACAACTAAGACAGTTATTGTGGTAGGTAAGTTGTGTTCGTATAAGAACAGTATAAGTAACAGTATATATATATATATATATATATATATATATATATATATATATATAAGAAACAGTAGCACTGCCGCCTTATCTATATACTCGAACAATATACCTGTTCCTCACAGCCATTACACAACGAGAAGTTTACTGTCAGTCGCCGTTTCATGAGTGTCTTGTTATTCATAGCATTTGATGTTGCTTTCATCAGATAACTGATTGAGAATAATGTTCAGAACTCGTTACGATTCACACAGTCAGTATTGCGCTTACTGGAAACAAATTAATGAGGGAAAAAACAGTTTCAGAACAAAATGAAATATACAAATTTCAAGATAATGAAAAATAAACTATTTATGTAAAACAAAACTAGAACACATTGCTTAAAAATTTTCTGGGGAATTTAAAATAGGAACTGATATAAGGTTAAACAAGAGACGCGATTAAAAGTATTTCAATTGGTAATTTTTCATGGTTACTTTCTACGTACGATTTGATCTCTTTTACAAAAACTGTAAAGAAAAACTAATGTGTGAGTTAAAAAAAAAACCACTGAAAACTGTGCAATGTGTTATTAAAGGCGCTCTTAAAACTTTGTTCTACTCTTTCCTCTTGGGTATATCATTTCAATTAAAGTAAGTGATCTAAAGTTTTCCTTGTAAATTTACATGCCTAACAGATTTGATCTTTATTCCTGTAAGAGGCTATTATTATTCTCTCTGTCTCCCCGCTCCCCATTTCTGTTGTTTTTCTGTAACTCAAAGATATCACTATTGAAAACTGTATATAAAATTGTTACTAGTAATAGTAATACTAGCAGTAATTGCTGAGGTTGTAGTAGGAATAACAGGACAAACGTCACACACAACCAGGACTCCACTCTTCTCCTTGTGAGAAGTTTATTAAAATCTTGATAAGTGTAACGAGCTATGACAATTTACGATTCACACATTTAGAATTGGCCCTATACGATTAATTGTACTAACAACAAACGAGGTCTAGAAAACAATTACAAAAACAAAAATGAAGAGAGGGATATAAACCAAATGAAACGTATACAATGTATATCCAGAAAAGAATCGTATACAAAAATTTGTTCTTTTATGATAGCTGATCACATTTAGCCTCTTCCTTATTACAAATATTACCTACATAATTAGCTAACAAAAAAAAATTTGTATTATGCCAGCTTTTAAAATTTTACTGTCTTTGCTGTTAAAGCAGAAACAAAACTAGAGCGTGAAGAGCTAAACCTTCTGACGAATACAATTTAGTGGTGAAATGTAAATACTGTTTTGCTTCTAACATAGTACATAAAGAATGCCTTCAAATCTGCCAGATGACATTCTTGAACCACTTATAAAATATACCTCACTATCTTGTCCGCTTGGTAAGAAGTTACCTTAAAAATTAGGTGTTACTGTACGATACTTTTGAAAGTATATGAAGAAGGAAAGTGACAGCAGGAGCTGCCAAGGTGTCGATGTTAAGAATTGCAACATTTCTTAGGATGGTACTGTCCACATGGAAATCCCAAAAAACACTCTTCTAGTGTGACATGGGGGTAATATCACTGCAGTAATTGTTATGCGAGGTCTATAGGGATCACAGATGGAAATAAACCAGGCGATGAGACGTGTCATCCTAATGTTGGAAGGCCACTGATTGACTGTTGCAACGGAAAAAACAGAGATAGTCCTGCTTACAAGAAAGAGAATGCCGACTATAGTACAACTAAATGTGAACGGTAGACGACAGACTAAAGGCTCTGTAATGTACTTCGATATATTTGTGAACAAGAAGCTGACGTTCTGGGAACAGATAGAGCGAGCCTATAAACTGAAATTGCCAAACTGGCGCATGGCAAATGTTGGTGGCCTAAAGTCATGCAAACGATGCCTTCTGATAACCGTAGCAAAGTAGACCCTGATGAACGAGGCAGAAATTTGGGCTGATACACTCAAGTAGGAAAAAGTACGTAAGAGAATGGCACCATTTCAACAGTTAAGGACAGTACGGATAACTTGCTCATATCGCACGGCATTAGAACCGGTAATATTAATAATTGCCTAACCGATACCTATTTATCTATTGGAACGAAAGAGGAAACTGAAATTGAAGAGAAAAATGGAATTTGTAGCAACTGCTAAATATGGTTAGAAATGATGTTACAAACGACACGCAGGTGGCAGGAACGCTGGAATCAAGAACCTAGAAGGCAGTGAGTAGCTAGACTTGTTAGACGTCTGGACTGATGGGTCAATCGAGGACATGGTGAGGTCAACTATTAACCAACGTAGTTTCTCTCAGGGCATGATTATTTCTGTGCCTATTTAAATACATAGGGGAAGTTTAAGATCAAGGATGTATATGTTGATTGGAATCGGTACGATGCGTTTCCCACATTCATTGATTGCCGCAGACTGATTATACGACGAGAAACCTTCAAAACTGAAATAAGGTAGGCTTACATTATGCCTGTTAACATTCTTGAGATAATGCTCAGTAGTGTTGAATGACATAAGATGTCTGCCTACCAAGTGGATGTTCTGCGGCTAAAGAAACGAGACGAAACTGAAATCAACGCAGGCTAAACAAACTACGAGTGAGCTGCTTATATACGAGGAATAAATACTACGGCACTTTACTAAGCACAGTATGACTGACTCCACGCTGCGAAAGCGGTTTCGTAATAGGCTAACACCCAAGTAACAGCTTGTGGTATTTCTGGACGAGTCCCACACACTATAAGAGTGCACACCCTCTTTCGGCGAACATTAATTTTCTCGCCGTTATACACAGTCTTCGTCGCTAAAAAAGTATAAAAATATGAAAATAATACACACTGTAAAGAAAGCTATACAATTTTTCATACAAAATATATTTTTGAAAAAAAAATTGATTCAATCTAAATTTTTACTGCTATGACACAATAATATCCTTTTTTACAATGTAAAAAATTAATATCAGGTGAAGAGTGCCTGAAATGTTGAAATTGCATGGATGAACTAAATTTTAAGTGTGAAGTGCTAATCAGCAATTCTAAAGTATTTTCTTGCATTTCTGAAGACGTTGTCAACGTATGATTTTATCAAAAAGAAAAATCTTTGTACAGTGACTAAATATAGTATATTTGAAAAAAGGTTAAGCAATTTTCGTGTATAAATTATGAGCCAATCTATCAGTACAATTAATGTCTGTGCGATCTAATACCTTGACTACACATTATTTGTGTACCGCAAAAGTGTGCAAGGAGAAAAATGTAATTAATGTAAATTGTAAAGTGCAATATGAACCAAAGTAATGAACACTGTGAGTTTATAAGATACTTTTACATACGTAATGTGGCAGAACGAAAACAAAAACAACCTCATGGTATCTTTTGAATATAAAGTTATCTAATATTTGTATTTTGAGTTAGAATAAAATCATTCATTAGATTTTGTACCTGTTTTGCAAACAGTACGGAATATTGTATTAGTACAAAAAGCAGCTTCATTCTACTGAAGTTACAACTTGATTATAGCGAGTAGGTGAAGTTAATTAATATACAAAATATAAACTTAAGTAACAAAGAATCCCGTTATCCTTTTACGGTACGATATTACCGTTCTTCATATTTAGGGCAAAATTAAATAGAATTTTCGTATAGACGTTTACTACTAAAGTTATGTAATAAATGACATGTGACTTTATTTGATATCTAGCATTAATGCAAACACTGGAAATATACCAACAATTTTATTGTAAAATTTCCTTCAGTAAACATGAATTACTTTTAAATTCATACAATATAATCTGCTGCAGCGATTAAACTATGAAATACCGTGTACAACATACGCTTCAACAAGATATTATTAAACCAACATTGTTAGGTGATATTATTTCACTGTTTACTGAATGCAGCTACGATAACGGGAAAATGCATATGAAATGCATATATATGTTGAAATACCTATAGGTATAGAGTTTGTACAATTATTGAAATTCCATTTCTAGTAAATGTGAAAATGCGTTTTCTATTTTCCTTGTCGCTTTACTTATAGAAATGTAAGTAATAGTCCAGAATTAATAAAAACCAAATACGATTAAACATGAGTACTGCAGGTGCATGAAAGACGCATACGTAGTTTTATATATGGGCACACCATTTACTTGTAATTGAAAGTAGTTCTAATGATTACATTCTGTATTTTAATGGGTCCAAACCTGCTCGCGCGCACCCGCGTGTGTGTGTCTATTAGTATTTGGCTGGGTTCTAATAGTTTAATTATTAACACAAAGAAACTAGTTTTGACTAGTGGGTTACAATTTACAATATTTATTTATTCGTAAAAAAAATTGACGCTTGTCTTTTTTGTTTGACGGAGACGCAATGTTTTTTACTAGTTGAGAATCTTTTATAAATGCCAGAATTATTATTCTTGTCAAATAATAGTCAGTCGAAGTAAACAATTAATTTTAAATAATGAATGCCGTCTTGAGCCATTCAAACCGCTTTCACGACATCCTCTATAACAGTGGTTCCCAACCGGTGGTACGTGGAGGTTTCCAAGGTAGTACTCAAGAAGACCTAGCCAGGAAAAAAGTATTTACTTAAAATAAATAAAAATTTATGTACCAAACAACAATACATTTTTATCGGACATGATTTATAACGACTACCCTTATAAAAAAAAACAACCTAAATACTTTGCGGTGGCAAATACTTTAGCTTAGAACCAACCTGAAATTAATTTTGAAAATCAGGTCGTGTTTTCTAAATTTTGTGTATTAGATTTAAATAATTATACATAACTAAGAAAACTAAGATATACTATTCATGTTCTATCAAGTGTTTTATTAAGAAATCCACAAAAACCTTTTCTTAAACTCAGGTGGTACTCGTAATGAACGTGGAAAACACAAGTGGTGTGCCGTACTGGGTTCGGCAGCGTATTATAAGTATTTTAAAACGAGCGGCGGTGACGTCATGCACTGCCATACGGTTGTTGTTGTTGTCGTCCGTTTATACACACAGATGTAGTGCAACTACGCAATTCGGTTGGCGCGTCCAGCTGTTTCTGTACATTCCTGCATCCAGAGTTTACCTGGGTAGACCGACACAGTAAATCGGTCTCATTTCTGTTCGATCTTCCGACCTGGTCATCTGCTCTCGACTGGCGGCTACCTTTTGTTCAGGACTTCCTCGGCTATCGCTATGGTTGGCTAAATAAAGTATAGCTCCAGGTATGTACAAGTTAGCGGGTTCTGAAAATATTCTAACCCCAAATATATTTTGTGTTTCAGCGTCTATTATAAAATATACTTGTGTGTGTGTGTGTAGAGCAGTTTTCAATGTGTGCGTTAACGCAATTACAAAATTAAATTGATATGAGTGTAAATGTTGTGGGCCAAATTGACTTCAATAAAGAAAATGCTAATGCATCTCGCACTCAGCTGTGTTTGGTGTTATTAACAGTTATGAAATACGTAATTAATTAATTGTTATATTTCAACGAAATACTTAAAAGGTAGTTGGTACATAAGTGAAGTAAGTCACAGCTGGGGAGCTTAATACTGATTAAAATGAATTAGTGGCGATGTGTGTGTGCGCTGTTGATGTTTAAAGTTGGTGTTGGAGTTTAATGTGGACGGCCTATGTGGCGTATTTTTTCTCATGACACCCTCTACAACCTATTACATGTCACAGGTGCTCGAACAAAGGCGAGATGGGTGTCGGGTGTGACGAAGAACTGTCCACCCTACTGGCAGAGATGATCTTCTAGCCACGATTGCCGTCAGTCGAGGACAACTGTTGGGAAACTCCTCCAAAGCTACGCTGCCCCAGGACTTGTGATACGACCGTTACATTACTGATCAGCGCCAATATGGACTAAGTACACCGGACAATCCAGGTGGGAACATTCTAATTATCTATTTCTCTCTCCACAACATGGTGAATGCACAGAAGCCGCCAGAAGCTCACTCGTGAAGTTTTGACCGTTATACTCTAGCACAAACTCTCATGTTCAATTATGTTATTGCATGTGTGAACATTACAGCAGTAGACCTAATGAAATATCTTATAACTGTTCATAATGTGTAAGAAATTACACACATACACACATATCCGCAGTTTTCTGTAAGATCTAACTTTTCATCTAATTAAGACCATTAGGGAGTTAATTATCTTGTGCTATCATGTCATCTGGTCATGGCCGAGTCTTAATCACGTAACGGGGGCTGTCTGATGCTTTAGATGAGAAACTATTTTCTTTCCCACATAGACTTAGCGCTTTAACGATTAAAGTCAGGGTCGTTTAGCAGGTTGAGTCTGGGGGCGGTCACTTACATTCTCTGGTGTTAATTACCAAGGCAAATCTATACTTAGGAGCTGTGATTATCAGTTTACGCTGTCATTTATATTTGTACATATCTATACATATTATGGTGCATCCATTTACTGTAGTTGGAATGGGTTTATGAGGAAGTTAGTAGGTACTGAAATGAGGGATGTTTTGTTATTTATGTCGTGTACGTGTTTGTGTGTGTAATTGTACTATATTTTGCTGGGGGAATATGTAATGAATTTAAAAAAGAAAAAACGATAAATGTGCTTATTAAGACAAAAGGCTAGCCTATTTGAAACTATACAACACTTATGGATTGGTGAATTGCTTTATGAATGAGATTATTGTTATCATTGACTCATACATAATCAGGCAGAAATTTTGCAATTATGTTAATATCAAATTCACTTCTTTTTTTGACATTCTGAATATTAATTGATATACATATATATAAATAATCCTGCCATTAATTGTGTGCTTACACAATCGAGAACTTGTCATTTTATGTAACATCTTGCAGGTTTAATAAAGCACACGCTTGTTGGTTAAAAGACTTTTTCATTTGCAAGTCCTGTCATTCACCTGGGGGGACATGTCTGTAATAGTAATTGGGCCTTGCACACTTTTGCTTCCTCTAGGTTTTCCACCTAGTTCTAAATATGATGTCTCTCCCCTTTACAAAAAAAAAACTTAATAAAAATAAAATTAAATAAAATAAAAATTCAAAAAAAAAATTACAAAAACTTAAAAAATAAAAGGGGGGTTTCAGTGGTACGCGGATCCGGAAAGGTTAGGAACCACTGCTCTACAGTATTTAAAGAGGACCGTCATTTTCTAAAATTATACTGTATATTGGACAGATTGCACACTGTCTGAATGGCTTACGATTAACGATTTTTAACAACTAGATTTTCTAACAGCTTTCCAACAGTGTACAGTAGGCACAAGGGCTTGTAACATGATGGATTGTTCGGAACTTCATTGCCTATGTTTATCAGTAGGACTACTAAGCCCTGCGTTCGTGGCAGACGTCCTCTCTCAGACAAATTATGCATCTTCATTATCAACTGTGTGTTAACACTAGCTACTACTTTCAATACGGTCGACGGAATTCCATCTGGACCAAGTGCTTTCATGTTCTGTAAAGATCTCACCACTTCTTGTCTGAGAGTTTTCAAGCACAGCCCTTTTTTTTTTTGTTTGAGCTGTCTGTAGTTCATTTTCAGCCCGCTTACTTTACAAGTTGTTGCAACTATCTGGTCTAGCAGTTCTCTTTTGATTTTAGTAGCCCTATGTTTAAGATAATCCTAAAGACAGCTCCTACTAAGACCCGCAATTTCCTCGGTCTACCAATGTACAGAGAAGGAAACTTCTCCTTCTCTGTGTTTTCCTCGAAGGGATAGAAGGTTCACATGCCCAACCTATTAGGTATAAGTTGCGCTCTCTATGTTTTTGCGTTCTGTGTCTTTGGGATAACCGGTTCTCAGCTTGAATTTATTAATGCCAGTCTACCATCATCTATTTTTTAACACTCCGTTTCGGTATTTTCTGCCTGTTGACCAAATGAGAGAGTTGTGTCACTTATACTTGAAACATTATATAGTGATGTTCGCTTCCCGTGAAATCTTAGATGACTCACCATTTTCCTAATTTTGACACCAGGCCTTTCGATGAACAGGAGATATCTCGTACTGTTTCCCTGCCAGCAGGTCGTCTGAATGTCGATGCCTCTCCAGTGTTTAATAGTTTGAGTCCAATTTGGGCGGCGATCGTTTTTAATCTCTGTCTAGGCTCTACACTTGTCATTCTCCACGCAAGTAGTTCAGCGTTGAAGTCACCTGCGAATATAGGTCGCCTTTATATCACGATTAGTGTGTTGAAGCCAATCCAGCGTCTTTTGAAAGTTGCCAGTAGTTCCATTAGAAATAAAGTAGCAGGTTATGTATGTAATGCTGCTGATTCGTAGGCATACAAATCCATTACTCTCTACCGGGAGTTAGAACCGGCCTCCTTGGAGTTTGTGACTATCTCAGTATCAACTTGGATTGTCTTTGTACTGATATTGTTCAATAATTATGATGATATTAATAGCTAAATCTGGACTTAGTTTTCCCAAAAAATAATCAAGCAATCTGCTTCTATTCAAAGCCCTTTGAAAGATCTTCAACATCTGCATTACTTTTGCTTTGTATGTGCCTGCCTGAATGCCTGGTAGTGACTTTATGACGGCATATGATCGAGAAATTTGTTCTTAATCAGTGCGCAGGAAATTATTTCTGATCTTAGTACACTTGTCTCGTATGTGTCCCTTCTTACCACATTTCATTCACCGTCGCTCATCTTTTCTCTTTGGCTCCTTGGATTTGTTCAGTTTGTGACTAAAACGGAAACATCAATTACAGTATGTGATAGAAAACCGTGGGCGTACTCTACAATTTACCCAATCAATTTAAAGTTTTTATGGCTTAAGTTGTCGTGCAGCTTCCTTAGTTTTAAGCTTCTCTTTTCGGATCTTGCTTCCAAGCTCCTGGAATGTGTCGCTAGCCTTGCCTACCAAATTGACGAAATCTCGGTTTTCAGGTTATCTGGTTTAAATTTCTTTAGAGTACTGAATCCTTCGGCAGTAGTTTTTTTCTCTGCTGGCCTTAAAAAAACCGCATATAAAGATGTTATATTTTCTTTTTTCTCCTGTTCCCTTTGATGGGGTGTAATCCCCGACGATAGCCTGTCATCAGAGTGTAAAGTGCTCTTCTTTCTGGCGCCATTCTTCGTCGGATTTTAGTCTACTCGGTAGGAGGAAAACCATCTCTTTCTCTGTTTTCCGCCTGTCATTTTTATCTTCCTTGGAGACAGTGCTAGGATCTCTTCTACCACAGGTAGCCTCCGTCTATAACATTCAAGTTCAGCCTGTCTACTTTAGACTATTCTCTTAGAGATTCTGCATATTCAAAAGGTTGTACTGTCTCGTAACCAAGATATTTAGCTACAATTTCCTTGTATTTGATTGATATTATTAACTGAAAAGACACAACATTCATATTCTTCAAGTTGTACATTGATGCGGTTAATAATTTTAAAAATTATGTCTATACTCCTTTTTAAAACTTTTAGTTTAATTATTAGTAGATTCATTCAGTCTGCCTTTCTTAGTCTTAATTGTTCTTGTGTAGGTCTACTGCTAATTTAAACAGATAGGCTGAAGAAACCGCCAATGAAGTTCCTAGTTGTAAAATATTTTTGAAAGATCACGTATACAAATAGACATGCATGCTTCCTTGAAGAACTCCAACTTTATTTCTCTAACGTTCACAACATGGTTTTGTCCACACTGTCCAGTTCCTTCTGGTATCAGCACTTTCAATAAGGAATTTGTTGTTTCTGTTTTATTACATATTTTTCAATGAGCAAAACCTTTTGGTTGACACTAGACATTGCCAAATTCACAAAAATGTGATACATCCACAAAAATGGTGAAACAATCATTTGTTTTTATTGTAATATTGTTGTTCGACTATTCTAATCAAAAGCAGAATCGTGAAAACGACCCTGGCCAATCGATGTGTATTTGCCAAAAATCAAAGTGATGTTCTTAAATTAGCTTTACCTAGTTTGTAGTCAACTTAGTCTGTTGAACATGAGTTTTCTGAGAGCAGCGTGGCACTACAGGTAACAACAAAATTTTCTCACATGGTGTGATATTATGCGAGGCAATTTTGTGACAACTATGGCCTTACTGTGTTATCTCATATATCGCACTGTCCGTTAAATAGTCGATTAAATTATTGAACGCATAGAAATCTACACAAACTATTGTTTTTCACCACTGGCAACGTAAAAAATATGAAATTAGTAATACACAAAAAATAATTACAATAAAATAAAAATCCAGCTGTTTAGTTTAGTGGGACAACACACTGTTTTATGAATCAGAAACTTTAATAATAAGAACCATATTTAGTACAACTAAAAATTCGTAAGACGTTAAATATTTTTCCTAATAAGACGTTAAATGAATTTTAATACCTGCTTCTGATGTTTATTACTTGAAACGTATGTTTAAATATTTTAAAACTTATTTCCAATTCAGATATTTTACGGTTTTAAAACGAACAAAAGTGTATAAGTAATAGGTTTAAAAATGGTATTAATTAATTGACACGATTAGTTATCGTTTGTCATCATCATCATCATCATCATCATCACCATCATTTTTACCAAAGGATTCTGATCATGAGAGGATGTACAACAGATAGGGTTAGTAAAATGTTTGTTACATCTTACATTTGGTGATTTAAATCTTCTGTTATAAAATAGTGTAACAAATTTTCACGGTTTATTATATTACAAGTAAACCTAACAACCGTTCAATCTGGTTTGATGCAACGTGGGTAGACTGTATTTAATGATAGAATTATAAAGGTGCAGTAACCCGCTAAACGGGGTAGGAGGAGACGTTCAGGCCATGAAGACGGGACTTTTAGAAAAAACACCCACGATTAATTGTACAGCCGTTTGGGAACTGAAATTCTGTTGAATCCGATAGATATTACAATTAATGTCAAAGAATATACGTAACTGACGTATAGCCACACAATGATTGTCAAATTTATCATAACAGAAATCTTGTAATTTTCATTTTCATTCAGTGTGGATTTTCATTCTAGATGGATTTTTATTTTGCACCAATACCTCAAATGTGATACGATTTTTGAAGTCTGTCATGATATTAAATAGATTTTCGTGGCCCTCTTTTTTTACATGTTTGTATATTCGGTATTTATATATATATTGCAACGATACAGGCATATGCTGTATCGAGCATTGATTTAAATAAATCTAAAATTTGTTTAATTAATATAAGTTTGGGGTAAATGGACAGGTCTGGGATTGAAAAAATGTTTCATTGTTATACTAGGGGAGAAATTAACCTGTTCCAACAGGCAAGGAACACCTGCTCGATTGTATGTGTGTTACGCGTGTATCTTGTGTGTGTTAGTGATGCATGTACAGACAGGAATCCCAGCAACCCTCCCCAATTAATTACTAAAATAATTATTTTAATTCACTGTGTGAAAACTAATTAGTGTATAAACAAACAAAAGGCACCAAAGTGTGTGTAAATTTTATAGTTATCCACAGTAAGAAAATGACGTTAGTAGGACACACTACGCGAAGTCAGTGCGAAATAAGTGTGCCAAAAGTACGCAAATTACATTAAGACGCTCAAATTAATACAGTGAGTGCTTAATCAAATTATCTATGATTTGTGCTATCTCAATTCCGTACAGAACATTGCCATTTGCAGAAAATTGCAAATATATGAAAAGGTTCGGGAGTGGGGGCTATCATGTGATCTGCAGGTCTCGGCAGGACAATTTCGGAACCAACAGGTGCGGAGTCTCGAGAGGGTATAAATTAAGGGTTCGACTGGAAGCCCTTCTCTTTATTTCAAGACACAGTTGCAGTCGGACACGCTGTCCGTCGGCAGAACAGTTTTGTTTTGTTATAAGTCTCATCTATGAACGTATAAAGACGTTTTCAGTAATTATGTTTACACTAGTACGGGAAACGTAGAGTACCGGGACAGTTTAAGTCAGCAAGAGTATCTACAGAGAAGCTACAAAGAGCGACGCGAGATGCTGGACGTTAGAAGATGCTTTTTAGACGCCTAACAGCCGAACGAAATCCACCTCGCAACCGATATTAATTCTCTGGCACGGACCACACACTGCTGGAGAACGACGCTGGACTCTGGATATATCCAGGACCACGCCAAGCCAGGAGTAACGGAAACCCAACTCAGGACAACGCTGGACCCCGTCAATAAGTCGTAAGGTCATCAAAACTCGAGGTGACATGAATAATGCATTTATAAATGATTTTTTTTTTTAAGAGCTCATAAAGACTATATAAAGAGAAAATGAATTAAAACAAAAAAGTTTATAATTAGGTAAAGAATGTAATAGAGTCTTATGTAAATGTTTTAGTCGTAAGAATGAGCGATCGCATATAGATAAATATAGAAGAAAGAAAAGAGTTTAATTTTGAGATAGTATTTTTTTTATCAAAGTAAAATAATTGAAATGATTTGAAATTTGCATTTTGTAGAAAAGAATAATTTAAATTTTGAATACGAAACAAATGCCAGTCTAAGAGTAATTAATATAATTTTAAATTTATTTTAAAAAACATTGGTACAGACTGAGCAAGCTGAGGTCAGATCTGATTTAAATGAATTCAATTAAAATAAAACTTAATTACATTTAAATTTTATTTCTTTTATTAAATCAATTTGAATAAATGTCTAGATTAAGAGTATTAACATGTCTAGATGTAAGAGTGTGTAATGTGTGTAACACCATATAGCATAAGAGATAAACACTTAATAATGAGTGATATCTTGATCGGAGATTATTAACAATGTTTTATTATTTATAATGCTTGTTAAACAATAAACATGAAATTTTAACTACTCATAAATTTACTACTCTTATCACAGTTACACCTGGTATCGTTATATACGTTTAAATACACCTGGTATCGTTATAACTGTTTACACCTGGTATCGTTATAACTGTATAAATACTCGGTATCGTTATATAAAATTGGCGTCCCTAGAACGTGGGGCTCCTCAAACACAAATAAATTTGTACCGTTATAATATATGTATATATAATATTAAAAATTTGTATTTAATTACCTCAAGATGTTATTTTTCCCTTATTTGGAACATGTTTCGGGAGCTATTGTGCTCTCATCCTCAGCCTTCGTGATTCTCCGTCTAGTGAAGTATACCTGTGTGTTGGTCTGTCATCATTGTGGTCACCTTTTGGTCTCTGGTATCTCAAAGTGGAATTTTTGTGTGTGATTGCTGTGTATGTAGGAATACACAATCCGCGAAGGCTGAGGATGAGACCACAATGTCTCTCGAAACATGTTCCAAATAAGGGAAAAATAACACCTTGAGGTAATTAAATACAAATTTTAAATTTTTATATACATCAGGAAACGAACTGTAGCAGAAAATGATTGAATATATATATATATATATATATATATTGCGACAAAACATATATTAGGTATAGTAATAATTGAACATTATAGTCAGTTATCTGGAGCAAGTTTGTTCATTTTAAAACAAAATTTTTAAATGATCTGTACTTCACAAAAATATTTTTTTTTTTATAATTGTCTCTGAATATCAGACTGATCTGTTTAAACAAAATGTCAACTTGTTACTTGAATGTTGTTTCCAAGTATGTTGATTCGTCTCACTGCTGGTCCTGTGATTAGCCGCAATCTGCTCCTCTCTCGTCTCCTCCTTTCTGTACACTCCCGCTTCGCTGGCACTCCTCTCGTACGCACGCACGCCGACACACCGATAACCAGTCTACTCTTATCTCAGGGCACAGAAACTGGGCTGTAATTTAATATTATTTATTTTGGTGCTTTAAGCGTGCACCTTCCCGCGTCTTGAGGTGTCCTCGCGATAACACAGGAGTACCCCGGATGGATAAACCTTTCCTATGCGGAAATCTTCACTCACGCGAGACTAGCACTGTTAAAAAATTAAATATTTTATTATTTTGAACTAATATTGAGTTCATACCCATTCAAGGTATTAGCAAACGGGTAACTCGTCGCTATATTGTCCTTGATCACTCTTACTTAAGACCGTTTCTGTTCGAAAAACTCTCACAGAGAGCATTTCCGTAATATTCGAGCTGCAGGATGGAACTGACTCGATTTTCGTCGGCGGAGACCCAATCTTAATGCAAATTGGGGCCGCTGATTGGTCGAAACACCTATCACGTGATTGATGGATAAAACTGATAGACGACTTCTTGAAAAGATTTGCAGATTTCTGCAGAAGCAGTTATAGATTTTATCTATAAATTTTCTGACTTCTAAAAGATAAGGAATTTATAGAAGTTGCTTTTTACTAACTAACTAACCAAATCCCCATTAATATATTACGTAACAAGTCTCTGACACCCAGAAAAAAAAGCGCTATTTAAGATGATTGCGCTGCCCAAATCTCCGTTCGGTACGTTCATTTATAATGGAGCTATTCATAAAATACGAATGACACGCGCACTCGCACATTTAACTCGCACATGACATGATCACAAATACATTTATGGGCATTTTTATACATAATAGTCTTTTACCCAATTCTTATTTCAATACTTACATCTAATTTACATACTCAAACAAAAATCAAATTTTATCTTGTCTGCAACGTCATAAACATACTATATCAGCATGTAGTCCTTGCTACAATTCCCTTTACTGCAATGTTCTATTGCAATATATATTAGATCTTATTTCATCATTACAAGTTTTTAATATTGTTAAATGTTGTATTGTACCATATTCACAAGACTGTTGTTTTATGTGTTTCGCTACTGTTCAGTTCGGATTTGATGTTGAGAATGTCTAGTGTATTACCTGTTTTTTTAGAATCTTGATGTAAAACCTATGTACTTTTTGTTCCAACGCACATTGGTAGTCGTATTTTGCAAATACTGTAGCTAAATTTCAGTGTTGTCGTCAATTGAATGTGCAGGTATATAGGTTTTCTCCCTTTTGATTTATGTTTGCTGTTTTTGATTTATTTCTTTTTTGTTTTTCAATGATTTTATCGATTATTTGAGTTTGATATCTATTAGTTGGAGCTACCAAAGTAAATGTTCTTGAAGACTTCTTACGGTATGGACGGCGTCAAAATTGTGTGACAACGTTTCACTCGTATTACAATGAGTATCGTCAGGTCCATTGGTCAAAACATTCAAGCCATTTTTGACGCGGTCCATACCAAAAGAAGACATCAAAAACATAATAGACACCGGACACGGAAGTCTTGTGGGAACATAAACAAAATATTTAGCCATTTTTAGCGTAATTTTAAATATTCCTTTTTAATATATTTATTAGTTTATTAATTCATGTAAACATACAATGTAATTATATACTAACCTTGAACGCTTTGCTATACAAAATTTTTATCGAGGCTAAAAAATACAATAAATTAGGTAGACACACAAAAGTCTAATAAAAGGAAGCGTGGGTTTTTCGGAACTCGACACACAATTTAAGTCCACATATCTTATCTAGACTAAATGTTTAAAAATTGTACTTCAACAATGTTATGTCGACATGAACGTTTTAGGATATTCAAAAATACTTGTTGGCCAGAGCGTTAACTGTACTTTACCGAAACATTAGTATGTGTTGGCGCCACTTACTGAAGATAGAAAAGTTTTAATTTATAAATTTTCTACCGGGAATTCATATCGCATTGGCTCCATAAGTTTTCTGTATATAAATACATATCTTGAAGTAAAGGGTTTAGTTTTGTGCTCTGGAAACCAAGTAATACGTTGGGTTTTATTAACTAATGAAGTGGAAACATTTTATGGCTCCTGACTACACATTTTATTGCGGAAACCAACCATTATGAGTTTGAAATATTTAGAGGTACACTGAATTGTTGTTTCGATTACTGCATTTTATGGTATTCTATAGTAGATATAAAACTTTCATCGATGTATGTGTTGGATCGTAATGTAAAACATATTACGTGTAAAGTTTAGAAGAGAAATTTTATATTACATAAAACACAAATCCTGAAAATGTTAAATTGTTTATAATTTTATGCCGATATTGTCTTATTTTGCATGTCGGTACACGACACAACATGAACTTGCAAGGGCCACAGTTACTAAGAATGTACAATAATCCATTTATATTGTTACGGCGGTCACAATTGAGACATTATAAATGAAAAGAATGAAGTCACTTAACTAAAAATTTTTATTATACACAAACAGCAGGTAGAAATCAACAAAATCACTCTTATACAAAAATGCAAGTTAAATTGCACCTGTTGATTTGTTTTTGGTCACTGTCGCTTGGTTGACTAGTTGGTTGGTCATATCGTTTCAGCAGCGGAAATCTTTTTCTTCTCTTGGCCAATTCTCAGGACATTCTGTCTTAAGTCCACAACGAAACTGTAAACATTCATAACGTCCGTAGGCGTTCATAATAAGCAACAATTATATAGTTATCGCAACAAACAAACAAAATCCTACAATCTACCAGGTGGTTTAAACAGAACAGTTGTGTCCGGTATTGACACGTGGTTTTATGTAATCATAATATTACTTGCTATGTTGCAACGATATGTCTGTAAGAAAATTGTATGACAAGATATGGAATTTTTTACATTGCCACATGTATGTGACTTTACATGTGGCAATGGACGTATCGATAGTATTGTCTATTTTTACTCGCTTTCAACATTAAAAGTTGCAACTGCGTCATAATAGAAATTGTCTGTGCCACCAATTTACAATTTTGCAGTATATTACGTTTTCAGGCACCCATTGTAACAATTTTAACAACGATGAAAAGTAAAGAAATCCTTCATTAATACTGCAAACAATTTTTTACTACTGTAAACATAAATCGTCGAATAAAGAGCACAGAAATCCAACATTATACGTTTGTAAAGTATGGAAATCTTTTACCGCAGATATTTCTTTCCACAACTGTTATTGGATAGCCTACATTAATAGAAAATAGAAGCAATATTAATATTATCATGGTTCGTGAGCTTAAAACAGTGAAATAAAATAATGAAGCCAGCAAAAAACAATCTTCACAATAATTATTCAATGTTCACGATGATAATTGTTTGAAAACAAAGAAACAAACAGACTCGTATTATTGTAAATACTGTAAACTTTGCTAACTATACAGTTATTGAATAAGCACTTGGAATCGTTCACTTACGACCTAATCGTACAAACCCGGTTAGTAGAGATAAAAGTAAAAATTTGAACCCGGTCAATTGCAACCCTGCTGATTGCAATAGATAACATCGTCTTACCAGCTGTAGACACAGACTGCGTCTATCAAACGGGTGTGAAGAGATAAAGGCTCACGCCTCTAATGGAAATGCGTACGGCTGGTTCAAATGCATATATATATACTGTTGCGACCAATCATCAATTTTCCCTGTGCATATTTTTGCTTGTTTACACTATACGAATGTTTGTCACAGACGTCGTTGCTTGTTTTCCCCGAAGCATTAGATCTCCTGGCCCATTTAACTAGCCGTTTCTGTTCGCTCCGCTCAAACTTAATAGTACACGTGAGTCCATCGCATAACAAAACTTATAACACCTATACCGACATTAACACATTTTGTCACACTATTATTAGCTACATAACTAAGTAATTGCCAACATATCTCATTCACAACATCTGTACTGCTAATTGTAACATGTATACTACGACTCCTTGTCCAATTACACAAAAGTTTGTAAACCTTCGCTTTACTTGTAGACTGAGAAACCAAATAAAAGGAGATGAAACTAGCCAACCTAAACTAGGAGGTACAGACCCAACCTGCCCCTAACAAAAATATTGAATGAAAGTGGTGACTTGCACAAACAAAAATTTACAGAATAGAAACGTCATCAATAAGTGAAACTGCCAGGTGCAATGGTCCGGGTAAGACACTACAAACGTCTTTTAACGCGATAACCAAATTCTGTAACCTACAATAGCCCATAACTCAAGTAAGCGACTAACACTTGACACTTGCGCTAATACCGGTCACAAATAACAGATGAAAATTCAAATATAAAAACATATAATAATAATAATAATAATGGCTCCCATGTATACCACCGAAGCAGTTTAGCCGTAGGCAGGGTAGGCTGCCTAATTGTGAGCCGTACGAAATACAAGGAAGACAGTGTGGCCAGCACTACGCTTTAGCCGCTCATTATTATCCCCAGGATGTTATCCCAGGTACTAATTTTCAACAGGTTGAGTCAACCTGGGGGGGGTGAAAAACCCACCTCGGTTTTTATGGTGCGGCCCCAGGAATTGAACCCGGGAACTCTAGATTAGTAGCCAGGTGCCATACCCACTGGTCTACTGAGCCGCCTATAAAAACATATTGTGTAGTAATTAACGGTGTATCATAATTATCATCACCCGTTACTCTACAACTCTTGGTGGGTCTTCGCCTGCTCTAAGAGTTGATCAATTCCTCCCTATTACATGCCCTGCCATTCCATTTTTTTTATGTTTAGCTTTCCGAGGTTTTCCTCTTCCTGGTCTTTAAATTTATTTCAGGGTCTTCCCCTTTTTCTACTACCCATTGGTTTTGGGTAGAAAATATGTTTCGTAGGCTGTCCTTCCTCCATTCTCTCTACGTGTCCAACGCGCCTTAGCCTGTATATTTTAATTAAACATCAAGTGTATAAAATTAACTATGCGTTGCCAGAGGGGGGAGGATAAGTTTTAAATTTAGCGTTTGTCAACTTTAATTTTGTTGATGAGGAACTAAACATTACGCTACATCCATTCAAACATTAAATGTTACAATTGAATTAAAAACAAATATATCAACTGACGACATCAAAATTCAAAGAGCTCCCAGTAATTTAAGCAGCATTGTATAATATTTTATCAAACTTAACTGAATCTAAACAATTTTCGTTGTTATCTACCAAACGAAAGAGTAGTTCGACTATAAGGTTATTATTACGTACAAAGACTAATTGACGCTACGACTACAAGTTGTACACCTCTGATTGAAAGTAATTAGTGTTAGTTATACCGGGAATTGTGTACCAGTCAGGTACTGTTGTAAGCTTACTTGACTATTGTAATTAGGATAATATTGTTTATTGACTCGTATGTATCAAACTACTTTTTGGAAATACTATAATCACAAATAGAATTAGATTAGTTGTTGGAACGGATAAAAAATAATTGAAGTTAACTAGATTGTCTTCTTCTTATTATTCTTCACTTTATGTTTTAGGCACACAGCTTGTTACGGTTCCAACCTTTTCCTTGGTCTACCTAAATTTATTCTTCCTCTGGCTTTGTATTTTCTAGCTTTGTCTGGAATCCTGTATTGTTGCATTCCTTTTAAATGGTCTTGCCACTTGTTTCTATTAAATTTTATCTTTTCATTTAAGTTGAATACCTGAAGTTCTTATTTTGTTTATTTATTATTTATTTCTTATTCTGTCTATTCGACTACAACCCTTAACTCGTCTTAAGAATCTCATTTCCTGTGCCTGAATCCGATTTTTTTGTTCCTCTGTCGTTACCCATGTTTCGGTGTCATATATAAGTGCGGGGACAGCCATTGTTGTATACAATTTCAACGTTGTCTCTTTCCTGGCTTTATTTTTCGGGCATCGACTGATGGTTCCGCAAATACGTTTAAAAGTACTAATTTTTTGGTCAATATGTTTACTGTCATCGAAGGAAATATCACAACCTAGGTATTTAATATGTGTTAACTACATTGTATGGGTGTGAATTCATTTACTCATTAATTCGAGCTGTGAATTCCTAACAGTATTATATCCGCTCTGTTGACCTCTTTCGGCTCTTTAACTTCTGTGGCAATGATGAGTTACTGCTCTTTCTACTATTGACCCTTGTCCTTGGTCATGTGCACTTTTTTGGACTTTTTCCTACCTTTTGTCAGTTTCACTTTCCGCTGTCGCTTTCATCTAAGAATTTGTGTCTGGGTTTCTTTTCGGCCTTTGGCAATTTTTATCAATTTCATACCTGCTTACGCTAACCTGTTTCTCTCTTTAACTTATAGGTTTTCTTTATATTCTTCTTTTTCTGTTTTATTTCCAGACCTTACGCCTACATTGTTCTTTAACTATATTCTCTAGATTTTTGTGGCCTGGTTGCCACTTAGCTTGGAACTATATCATCCGCATAGACTATAATTTTTTTGACTATGAATTAGTGTTCCTCGAATTTTATACTCTGCTGCTAGAAAGAAAATTTATCTCATTCTCTTGTTTAAGATATCTAACATTAAACTTTGCCAAATAACCTTTATACAGAACGTATTACAGTAGGTTATTCAGCATTGTGATGCGAGGAGGAGCTTCAACAGCAACTGTGTATAGGCCTATACAACGTTGGTAAACGCTTTACGATAATATTTGAGATCTTCGTTTGAGCAGATTGCCTCCGTGTTTAGTTTTCTTCTTTCTTCTGGTTCTCAATAGAGAAAATTGGTTGGCAGCTCTCTCATATCCGTATCTGAGAGGTAAATTATTGGAAGCGTAAATTTCACAATTTTCAGATTTTTCTTAAATCTAGTTATATAATGTAGACATTTTTAGAGGTAAATACCTGCAGCAGCTATTCATCTTCTCGAAATAGGTCATGTAAAAGTACAGTAATTGACAAGTAGCGTACAAATAACTTGTCGTAACTGACTATACTCGCTGTATTTTTAAAAAGTGAATATTTTAAGTTCACAAACGATACTTTTCTTCTTTACTGTTGGCATCCATGCTTTCGTTCGGCGCTTAGTTACTGCTTGCTGGTGACGTTTAATCAGCCTTTAGTAAAATATTTGTTTATAGAATGTTAAAACTCAAATATAGTTACCAGAAATGCAAAAGAGGTCGAAGAATAATCAATATTGCATTGTTAAATGTACAGGTAAGTCAAAAGTTATTATTTACTAAACATTGTCAATATTTGATAGAACTGAGTAAAACGTAACTAGCGTAACCTTCATAACGGCTGTGAATGAATATATTGTGCTGAAATATAGGCCTATATTTGCAAGTAGAAAACATTTAAAATACTCCAAAACTTTAAAACTCACATAAATTTTAAAATTCATATCAATTTTATGAATTTATGATAAATGACGTATTTAACATAATGTACAAAACTTCATAACTTTTTTTTATAAACTCTTTTTTATATTTGAACTTAAATTTATATAGTGGCTTAAACATGGCTGCTGCTTACTTGCATAAATTAAACAAAATATAATCCTTATTTAATTTTTGAGTAAGTTTACGCCTATTAGAATATGTGTAGTTATTTGTATATTATTTATACATTTTTCAACAAAAAAATTACTTTAATTTTTTTTATAACCCGTTTTAGTTCTAATTAACCGATTTAAATTTGTAACTACAAAAATTAATTTGTGCAGTAAATTGGTACAGGATATCCAGTGATAAAGAGAATAAAGGATGGTAAACGTTTGTTCAGGGATATCTGTGAACTCACAGTCTCAAAATCCTTCTAATACTCATGCTTTTTAAATAGACTGAAATACCTAATAAATACCGTTCGTATATCAAGTGAAATATTGGTGCCTAGTACTACAAAAATTTAATATCAAAGGAATGTTTTAGATGTTTTCAGATTTTTACAGACGACAGTTCGATTAAGACTGCTGGCAATAGTTATGTTGAATATCAAGAATCTTATTAAGTAAGTGACATCTCTATTAAATATCAGAGTAATTCTATTTGGTCTCCTTGTTATGACTCCGATAAAGATCCTGAATCTAGTGTTACGCAATTCGAAACGTTCTGGTACATTGGAGAACGTTGTTCTTCTCGTTTCTCGGCTATCCCAGGAAACTGTGATGTTTGTGTGCGCACATGTTGCTGCCTTGTGATGAAAGACAATTACGTGAAACTTATCATCCGTAAATACATGTTATGTAATGCGGAACGTTCTCATTCGTTAAATGATGTCATTCTACGAGATTCTTGACCAGCCCTGTCGGCGTGTGTTTCTGCGCTGAAGTATCCTCTAGAATATTCGACTGCTTGTTAAGGACGCATATTATGAAACCCTGCAGACAATAAGTAGCCCACATCCAAGCTAATTTTTCACTTTAAGTTGCCGATTTATTCAAGTGAGGTTCGAAGTATTGTGGCAAAGAGTTATTGTGTGGTAAATGTGCTGGACTCTATTAGTTGAAATTACTATTACGTGTGAACAAATTTGATTTGAATTATTGTACAAGTATAACTTGTTGATTACAAACTGTTAATTGTGATAATTAAAGCTGGTATTTAGTGACTTTATTGATGTCTTGTATTTTGTTTCCTACTGTAGTATACGACGATCAGTGAGACCGTATACGTTAAGTGATAAGATTTCTATTATAGCTTCTGATAACGATTCAAATATTGAACAAGGTAATGTGAAACAAAAATAAATAAGGAAAGATAGAAAGAATTAAAAAAATTACCTTACATAGTTGTAAAGATTGTAAGAAATTAACCCCAAAGACGTGTAGTGAATCCAGAAAATTGGAAGTGCCGTTGACGGAAAAAGAGAAATATTTTCTCGTAAAGAATATTAATCTAAAACATGAAAACTCGTAATAGCGAGAAAAATTAAACCTCCCTGCTTCCATTCATGTAAAAAGAAATGCACAGAAATAATTTCTGATTTAGAAAGTATTTAGATATTTGACAATTTTTAGCAAAAAGATGATAATAACGATTTCAAGTGGTAATTTATCGCTAATAATGTTTTAAAAGTCCCTGTATCAGGAAGAGTTGTATCATTAGTGTGTGTGAAAACATTTTTTCTGAATGTGTTTCTTATTTCACGTCTGCGTTCATAAGAATCTTGTTCACTCTTATTGCAATTCATAATATTATTTAGGATTTTGTCTTTAAGTTATTTTTAAAATAATTATTTTTTAATAAATTATAACAGAATAATTATTAAAATTATATTTAAAACATTTTATGCACTTCCATAATGTGTAACTGATGTGTTTATTTGCTCATTGTCACTGTTTTAGTCTTGTTACACAAATTAAATTCGTACTAGAGAATTCTTACGTTCTTTGTGTATTGTTATCTCCAGGTACAGTATGCCATATAAACACGTAGATATAAGTTACGTCTACTTGTAATAAACGATTTTTAGACATTTTACGCCATTTTTAAGAACCGGTATTTGGCGTAATTCGTGACGTTTCCAATGACACGCTTTTGTTTTCATTAACATTTGTTTTCTAGTTTAGGTAATATAATCACCACTTTTATAGCTAATATTCTGCACGACAACGATCCAGACGGAAAACTTAAAAACAGAACGACACTTTAATTTATCCTTACAGTAAACGTTATTATACGTTTATTCTTGAGAATACTTAGATTTTGAGAAGGTATCATACGTTACGAAAAACGGTATAGCCGTAAGTAGAATATCATATTGTTAAGACGGTCTACTTGACGTCGATGGTACAGTGGAAAACAAAACACAAGACACCAATTAAGTCACTAATCACAAGCTTTAATTATCACAATTAAACAGTTTGTAATTAACAAGACAGTCTCTTACGACAAATCAAATAAAAATTGTTCACCCGCAATAAAGAAATGTCAACTGATATAAAACACAAATGTATTACAATCGTACGGCACAATTATAAATCACGTAACAATCCGCCACAATACGTCGAACCGCACTGTATTAATTCGTAACTCAAACTGAAACTAACATCTCTGAGTATTTGTACTTATACCCCGCTGAGGTTCCAGAATATTCGCTAACTGCGCGTGAAGAATGTTAATAGATTGTGACGATTTAAAAAAATGTTTAAATAGCACAAATGAAATATTTGCTTTTATAACAAGTAAGAGTATTATCCACCCCTTACCTGTACCTAGATTCCTGCATCAACGTGCAAATTGTCCCGTACCAACACGCAAAGAACGGTGCTATTTAGCTAAAAATAATATTTCCGTTAATTAAATAAAAGACGTACTAAATAAATAAGGAAATTCCTAATTCATAACCAAAAGGTAACATAAAGTATTACGATTTAATTAATGTATAATTAATACTACTTAAAAGAACGAACTATTTTCTCAGCGCGTAAAACCGCGCCAGCTTACAGACCCCTCGCCGCTAAACAATGCCCTCATTCGCCGGAGAAACTTCGACATGTAAGGATGTCGCTACTGTGTTGTCAATATACACGTAAGTGTATACCGTTAAAAACTATTCAATCAAGTTTGTAGTGATTTCGATTTGACCCAATGTAGCGTGGAAATAATTATAATAATAATAATTATTATATAATAAAAAAAAGATATAATGTAGTGCGTGAAGAAATATGTAATTAAAAAAAAAAAAGGAAACTTAGCCGACACATCTCTTAACAAACTGTAAGTGGTAAGATATGTTTCTTACCAGATTTTAGTGCTGCTGAAATAAGAACTGTAATTAAAATGTAAAATGTGAACAACCGACTCTAGAAGAAGAAAACACAAACAACAACCGTATGAACTTCTAGTACCAAAATCCAATCGTCTAGAACGAGACTACCTTTCGGAAACTATCAACCTAATGGAGCATCAAGAGGAACAGTGTATCACACCCTAGAAGACGACTGGAGATGACCATCACGGACCCCACAGCAAACTCATGTTATATTCAGGTGATATCAACTCATAACATTTGTAAAAATTTGTTTCAACAAGAGAAGTAACAAAAGAACAGTAAAGAGCTTTTGACAATTTAAAGATTAATATATATACATTTGTAATCTCTGTAATGAAGTAGTAATAACATTACGATGTGTAGATGTAAGGTAATTCTAAAATTTACACCCAAAATTATTCTTCAAATAATTTGGTTAAAGTTGTGATAAATTAAAACATAACAAAGTTGAGACCCGGATCCGTGGTACTTAAAACAATATCTAGCTGAAGGCTTTTGAGATAAAAAGAATAAGAAGTAAAAATTTCCAAAATATTAAATGCAGAATTTATTAGAGTACTTCTTTAAGAGTAAAGTAAACTATGAGATATACATATAATAATAAAGAGATGTTTTTGCTAACACCCAGCGAGTGAATAAATTTATGCAATCCTTGTCTAATTCCTAAATAATAATGTGTTATAATTTGTTAGTAAGTAAGGTTTACTAACAACGGCAGCTAGTTTAATTAACAGGTAACAAATTGAACTGGTTCCCGACTTTTGTATTGTCTTAACAAGGGAGACGTTACAAGATAACACAAGAAGATAATTGGTTGCGCCTTACACACTGCAGGCGCGGACCGGTGAGTCCGGAACAACCTCGCAACGCAGGTCGGGAATCACGTACGTACATACACATTACAGCTGGATTCCATTGGAAAATTCGATAACTTGTATAACGTTCCCGTATTACGTGACAATTTTCCCGCATTACGTAACACTGCTACCTCCTTTGGCAAGCCGTCGCTGAAGTAATACTTAACCAGACGATCTACGTGGACGACCTTGAACTTTCGCTGTCCTTCCTGTTGAATCCGATAAACAACGTCGTTAATTCATTCTTTCACAGTGTAGGCTCTTTGCCAGTTAGTCTGAAGCTTTGCTGAGCGACCACGACGGCGCTTTAGGTTCAACAACCAGACCTGATGTCCTTCTTGGAAACCCACACTATTGGTACGAATGTCATACCAAGTTTTCATTTTATCACTGGCAATCTTCAGCTGTCCTCTTACCAAGCGGTTCATTTCCCGCAGTTGGTTTTCTAATTGCGAAGAATAGTTCTGTGGCTCTTGGGACTGAGTCTCAGGTGATCGGAACATCAAGTCCCCAGGAAGACGAATCTCCCTCACAAACACCAATTTTGCTGGAGTCATCCCGGTTGTGTCGTGTACTGATGACCTATACGCCATGAGGCATAGTGGTATACGTTGGTCACGGTCTGTTTGGTTCTCGTCAACAACCTTCGAAAGATGCTCTTCAAGTGTCCTTTTGAATCTATCAACCATTCCGTCCGACTGAGGATGACGTTGTCCTGGTCTTTCGAATTCCGAGTAGACGGCATAATTCTTTGAACACTCCTGATTCGAAATTTCTCCCTTGATCCGTATGGATTTCCGTAGGGGCTCCATAACGGCAACAGAAGTTGTGAAATAACTTCTTTGCCACAGTGGTAACCTCCTGATTTGGAATTGCATAGGCTTTCACCCGCTTAGTAAAGTAGTCATTTACAAAAATGATGTACCGGTTTCCATCGTCAGTAACTGGGAATGGTCCAGCAATGTCTATGGCAATCCTCTCGAAAGCCAGTCCAACGTTATAATGTCTCATTTTCCCCTTGGTTCCGTTTTGTGGGCCCTTGCTTGCAGCACATATTTTACACGTCCGAACACATACCTCTACGTCGTGGCGAAGATGAAACCAATAGAATCGCTTCCGTATTTTGTCAAGTGTTCTGTTAACGCCAAGCTGGCCTCCAGACTTTCTATCATGCATCGCCTTCAAAACAGACTGCACTTTACTTTGAGGAACTATCAACTGCATGACCACGTTTCGTCCATCTGCATTTTCCCAAGCCCTAGTCAGCAATCCGTTCTCTAAAGTAAGTGATTCCTATTGTGCCCAGTAGCCCTTCAGCACTTCCGATCAATGGCAGATAAACTGCCAATCCTGGCGGCGACCTTCCTCTTTTGCTGTCAAGATCGGTCCAATATCTTCATCAGTCATTTCTTCCTATCGACAATCTTGTGTCGTCCAGCCGTCTGCTAGGAATTCTACAGTGATGACTTGAAAACGTTTGCTGGCGTTTTGTTCTTCCTTTCTGTGGCAATGTCGGCAGTTTTCCGGACACGATCTTCGTGATAAGCCATCCGCTTTACCATGCAGGCGCCCCCGCCGATGTTGTACTTTGAAGTTGTACTCTTGCCAAATTCCGTTCCGGATTTTTAAAACTCAAGAGCCATGCAAGCGCGGCATGGTCGGTGCATAGTGAAAACTCTCTTCCATAGAGGTACTTATGGAAGTGCTCCAAAGCACAGACTATTGCCAGGAACTCTCTCCTTGTAACGCAATAATTTCTCTCTGGTTTAGAAAGCGTCTTGCTGTAACACGCTATTACTCGTTCTTCACCGTTTTGCACTTGAGACAAAACTGCTCCTTGACCAGTATTGCTTGCGTCTGTATCAACGATGTACGTCCCTTCGGAAGCTGGAAATGCGAGAATTGGCTGAGAATATAATGCAATTTTCAAAGCCCTAAATGCTTAATCACACACCCTCGACCACTGGAAGTTTCGTTTGTTTTCCGTTAGCTCATGTATAGGTTTAGCAAGAGTAGCAATGCCTTTCACAAAACGTCTGTAATATGAGCATAACCCCAGGTAACTCCAAACTTCGTGTTTACTCTTCGGAACTGACCAGTCTCTTCCGGTGTCTACTTTATTACGATCCATGCTAACACTTGCTGCTGAAACGAGATGGAACTGATACTGAAATTCGTTTTGGAATAGAGAACACTTCTTCGGGCTCAGCTTCAGTTGGGCACCGTGAATTCTAGTTAGAATCCTTAAGGTCTTCCAAGTGGGTTTTGTCAGTCTTCCCGATGACTATGACATTGTCTAAATAAACAAGGCAAGTTTTCCGTGTCAGGCCTCGGAGTACCAGATCCATCAATCTTTCAATGTTTCCGGTGCATTCCATACGGCATGAGTTAAATTGGAATAAACCACTGGGCGTCGAGAAAGCGGTTATTTCCTTGTTTTCTTGATGAAGAGCATCTTGCCAATATCGACTCTTCAGGTCCAATGTGGAAACCCACTCTGCTCCAGACAGCGTGTCGAGTGTATCGTCAACGAGAGGTAATGGATACACTTTGTATCTTTTTTTGTAACGTCATTCAACCTTCGGTAGTCTACGCATAAACGCAGTCTACCATCCTTCTTCGCCACCAGCACTAAAGGAGAAGCCCAAGCACTTGACGAAGGCTCGATTTTCCCTCTGTCAGCATTTCCTGTACTAACCGAGACATTTCCTCTTGTTTAGATAATGGAGGCCTGAGGAGGTTGGCGTATCGTTGTTCTGTCACCGGTATTGATACTATGTTGAACAAGTGAGGTTGTTCCCAATGACTGGCCCTGAACTGCAAAAGATTCTTTAATTCATGTAAAAACCTCTGAGTTCTTACCTCACCACTTAAGTGGTAGTTAGAAGATCTGTTTAATAATTCCTGCAGTTCCTCTGATAATTTGGAAGTGTTCGTAGTACTCCATCTTCTTTGCGTCATTCCGGCTACCCAATCTACAATAGTCAATTTTCCTAGGAGCGTATTGCTTTGTAATATGACAGCTAGATCGAAAATATTTGCCACTTTAATAGGTACATTTCCGGATTCTTCACGTTTTACTAAACTTTTGGCAATTAGTATACCCGGTGTGCTGACTACCTGGGGTTCGAATATAGACTACTGGTTGCCCCTAGTAACCCGATTCTCAAGACATTGTTCTTGAAGTCGACTATAAATCCGTATGGCTTCATAACGTCCACACCAAGAATTGCTTCATCTACAATGTCTGCAACAAGTACTTGATGATCAAACTGAAGTCGACCGAGGCGTAGGTGTATCTCCACTTTTCCATACACTTTTACAGGCCGTCCAGTAGCTGTTCGCAATCTGCAAGAGCACCAGTTTGGCTTGAGATCTTTCACCACGTCGGGGCGCACAATGGGAACTGTTGCGCCTGTGTAAACTGTAATCGAGGTTACTTGAACGAATCCGGTAACCACCAGGCTCCCGCTGTTTTTCTGAAGTGTAAAAATTACGTTTTGTCTAAAGGCTTCTTTCCTCCAGTTAGTCAGCACACGCTCCGTTGTACCGACTACTGCTCGTTCCCCTGTTGCTGAATTCTAACCCGACAATCTCCTTGTAGATGTCCAGGTTTCCCACATCTATAATACTTCGGACTTCCATTCTTTCTTATTCTATTCTATGGAGCCGACCCGAAGGTTCGGAAAGGAGTCTCTATTCCTTTTTTTTTCTTCTTCATCGTTTGTGCCATCGCGATCTTTTAGCGCGCACTTTGTGACTTGTCCAACCAGACCCTGATTTGGCGGCCTCAAATTCCAAAGCATGTACCAGGGCGTCCGCACTGTTCTGGTGTCTTGCCATTCCTAACACTTGTTGTAGTTCGTTATCTCGGACAGCGGGAGTAAATGTCTGCATCACAATCCTCGTTCGAAAATCTTCTGGGGCTTCAGGATAGTCCAGTCTAATTAGTCTGTCGATACTTGCTTCAAACTCTTGAAAACTCTCTCCGGAATGCTGTCGCTGTGCTCTCAACTGAGTGCAGTACACATATCGCAAATATTCATCCCCATGCCGTAATTCTAGAGCTGTTATCAATTCGGCATATGTGTTCTGGCTGTCAGGCGGCACTTTCTGTAATAGTTTCTTTGTACCTTTTAAAGAGAGAACGGGTGAAACTCCATTGTCTTTCTCTGTCCAAATATTTGCACATGCAGCAGCTTCAAATTGGCGTAGATACGTTGGCCAGTGACTGCTTCCGTTACTGGAGCCTTGACATGAACTGTCCCTACTGCAGGCAAAGTGACTTTCTCTTTTGCCTTATTTTCTATGTGTTTTTCTGTCTTTATCGTTGGTACAATCTGTTCAGCTATTTGTTTTGGTTGTGTCTTCATGATCTGCTTGACTTCACTTTTAATTTGTTCTTTTATGTTTGTAATTAAGTTTTCTACTTCAGTTTTCTTTGTTGACATTGCTTCTTCCACACTCAAGACAGATTTCTACTATTTTATTTGACACGGGTTCTTCTATGTCAGATATTCTGGTAATTTGATTATTAAGCTTCCCTCGCAATTCACCAACGTCACCACGTAGGAGACCCAATTCTGCGGTAGTATGTTCTTTCATCTGCTTTTGCTCTTGAATTAACTCTTTGATGTCATCTGCTTCCTGCTTACGTTTTTCATCCTGTCGTTTTTCCGTTTATCCGCCCCTGTCTGCGTTTTTCATTATTTCGTTTCCCTGCTTCTTTCGCCTTCTGCCTGCGTTTTTCATCCTGTCGTTTCTCCGTCTGCAACAGCAGCGCCTGTAAATTTTCCATCATCTGACTGCCAGCCATTGTTTACAGATTAATTACAAATTACACAGTCTTGTACAAGTGTCCACTGTTTCCACGGTTAACGGTTCTATCCCACTTCTGACACCACTCTTACGACGGTCTAACCGATCATTGTATGGTACAGTGGAAAATAAAACACAGGACACCAATTAGGCCTCTAATCATCAGCTTTAATTATCACAATTAAACAGTTTGTAATCAACAAGAGAGTCTCTTACAACAAATCAAATAAAATTTGTTCACACGCAATAAAATTGCATCTAATATAAAACACAATTGTATTACAATTTCCAGCACGATTATAAAACACATAATATTTTGCCACAATAATTACTTTTCACTAATAACCACTTGAACGCACAGAGTAATCGCCTGACAATAACTGAACTGAGCATCGCTGAGTACTTGTATTTATACCCCGCTTAGGTTCCAGAATATTTGCTAATAAGCGTCTACTAGAAAACACTAGAACGTAATTTACTGCGGCCTTGAACACACCACGCACGGACCGGTATGGTTTGGTATAGACCCGATGGTTGACACGTAATTGTCTTTCACCGCAAAGTAGCAGCATTATGTACGCACACACACATTACAGCTGGAATATTTGAGAAACTTGTAGAACGTTCCGTATTACACTTTTTGCGCATTACGTAACAATATTTAATATTTTAAAATATTAAACACTAAAAAGCAAAAAATTGATCAAAAACCTTAAACTAATTAAATAACCTTATTAAGTATCAGGCAAAGGGAAATTTTAACCAGTGCCCCAGTGTAAAATTTACACACATTCACGTTAACTATGTAATTTTTTTTTACATTTTAGACACCATAGGCTACAAATGATACTCAAAATTTTAAGAATATTGTAAAAGCTCATGTAGCCCATTAAGTTATAAAGAATTTTATTGAAAGCACAAACTCGGTGTCTATAATAAAGTGAAAGAATTAATACTTCTTGCCACTCAGTTATCTTATACTGAAATTTACATAATCACAAGTATAATTTCATTCAAAATACTGAGCTAGTTCTGCAGCTCAGGGAGCGTACTATTAATTGTATGGCAATTAATGTGCTAGCCATTATTACACTTGATGAAGACAACCAATGTTTTATGACTTGAAGTCACGCGTGTTAGTGACTAAGAAAGAATTGCGAACGTTTGGTACGAAAAACAACCCACGCCCTGGAATTGAATATTCGAACCGTAGGTAACGAATTCCAGTGCACTGTACACAACGTAACTTACAGTTGAAATATGCGAGATGCAAATATCTTCATCTCTGTGAACAATTTAATTGCTTTAGTTAATAAGCATGTCGCACATTAGTCATTATCAAGACAAACACAACAACGTCTACGTACATCTGAGTATCCTCATTCAAGATGGAAAGCAATAGAACTGATTACGGGAATGAAGTAGCATACCAAGTTGTAATCGCACTTGAACAACACAGTTGTAATTAATATTCTCCTTCTCACCGTTACTAAGCAAACAGATAAATGAACACCTGTTTCAGTAAGCAAATACATACAATGGAGCCTCATTATATCTTCCTTGTCCTCCGTGTATGCTCATCGTAAGTTTTGTATCAATCTGCAACTTCCGTGAATTGTCCCACTACATTTCCTTATACGCTAACGGTATTAGCACTGTCATGTTCTAAGTTTTATAATTACTTTTTTAGAAAATGAAGTAACCTCATAACTATTCGTTATGAGAATACTAAGTCTGTTGAATAATTGAAAATATAACGTTCATTATTAATTATTAAATACACTGAGATATATTTTAAGAATACTACTATGTCCTCAGCATATAACGTTGTGTTAGGACCATAATGCCAAAATATTATTCACCTCGTTTATAACATTAAAATTTAGTTGTTAACTAAAATGGCATTAACTCTATTTCGCAAACTAAAAATTTTAAACAATAATGACCGATTACACAATTATTATCAATTACGTTTATTGTCCTCGAACGTTTCGGTGTGGTGTACACCTTCCCAGCGAGGTTTGAATACGGAGTGTCGTGAACAATTGTAACGGTTTATTCACAGGTTGGTGGGATGTGTGGGGGGGGGGGTTGGCATGGGATTCGGCATGTTTTGTTGAAGGCCATGTTGAAGTGCTTGAATGAAGAGGATGAATCATCAAAACAATTATTATCAATTCTGTCATTAAGGTGCTTCCAACGCACAAACAAAGCTAAAACTAACCTCCTTTAGGAATAGCTATTACAGCTTTGGCTTCCAGACACTAACTGCCTTAGCCTGAAACGTGATAAATTTCAGCTGATCTGCACTCTTCCTTGGATTAACTGTTGTTCCATTCACACAACGTAAGTGACCCCTTATTTAATTTTTAATAAAAAAAATCTACATTCTTTATTTGTATTAAGGTGGCATACTAATAATATAACAGATAGCATAGGTAACAGATATATAACCTCTGTTATGAAAGCATTGTATGAAATCACAATGCACCAAATTTTGTGTAGTACTTAAAAAACTTATTCTTACAACGGTCACATCAATCGTCGCCTTGTTTGATGGAAACACAACTGACACTAATGAAGTCACTAATTACAAACTTTAATTAGATAGAAACAGTTGTTGTAAAGTAACAAAGCACATTTATAGAGTAACTCAAGACACAATAATAAATGTTACCTTATCACAGTTCCACACTAATTAAAACAATGACCATTTCGCCACAATACTTTGATCCACACTTCAATATCGCCAGGTCTAAACTGAACTGGGCCGCATCGCATAGCATTGTAGTCAGATAGCTAGCCTGGTTTCTGTAAAGTAGTCGAGTAAACATATGGGAGGCACTCAGCGATGAGATACTATTTACTTCCCCAACCATACTACCGGCCCCTAGCATTGTAGTCAGATAGCGAGCCTGGATTCTGAGAGTAGTCGAGTAAACATATGGAAGGCACTCAGCGATGAGATACTATTTGGTTCCCCAACGTTGCAATATGTTGCCTAACAACAGCTTACCTAAAGCTTAACTATTTTCCAAGTTTCGAAATAGGAAATTTTTTACGTTAAAATTATCGCTTTATCACAGTACAGGATACGTTTTACGTAAAATTATTAAAATAAAGACAAACAATTATAGTTTCAAAATTTATTCGTAAAATGTGACAATTGTTTCAGTTGACTAAGCTATTCTCAATGAGCTGCTAAGAACAACTAAATACAAAGAATGTGTTAGACGGTTAACGTGTGTTAAAGGTGTGTATAAAAGATAGTACAGGTTGTGGAGAAGCTAGGTTAGGAAAAGTCAGGTTACTGTAAAAACCAAGTATAATAAATCTGGAAAGTCCAAAATTAACTAATCTAAACAGACACTTTTAGCAAAGAACATACAAAGAATTCTGTCTGTCCATTTGTTATTTTTAATTGCTTTCCTAATTTTCAAAATTTGCAGTAAATCAATTTTTTACCTTCTTTTATGTTATGCAGTAGCATTATGTTCTTCTTTGTAAAAGTATTTGTGTTTTAAGCAATGCTCTGCAAAAATTGTATTTGCCTTCATTAACAAATGATATTCTGTTTAAATCATACAGAATTAATAATTGGTTAAAAAAGCATAGGCTTTACATGGTATGAGCAATTAAACGTTATATTTCCTCATTATTATTTAACAATATATAAAAATAAACGTACTGGGAAAATGGAATTCAGGAAATTCATTGTGTAGATTGTGATGCTATTTATGTAGGGACAATGTGGCTGTGGTTAGAAAGATCGCATTTCTGAACATGTGCAAGTAATTTTAAATAATACAGGGAAGACATGTTTCACAGACCATTGCTTACAACACAACCACGTTTTAGACACAAAAACATAATATTGCTGCATAACATAGAAAAAGGTAAAAACATGGATACTGGAAATTTTATAAATTAAGAAAGCTAATGAAGTAACAAAAATGTAACAAATGAACAGGCTGAATTCCTTGTATCTTCTTTGTCAAAAGCAGTGATTTAATTTAGTGAATTTTAGAATTTGCATTCCTATTAAACTTGGTTTTAGAGACACTTAGCCTTCTCTATACTAGCTCCTCTATCCCTTCACCATTTTTTATACATCCCCTTAACACATGTTCACCCTCAAGCATATTATTTGTATACAGTTGTTCTTAACAGCTCTTTGAGAATAGTGTAATCAGTTGAAACCGTTGTCAAAGTTTAAGAATAATTTTTGAAACTGTCAAGCTGTGTGTTTATTTAAATAATTTTAATAATATATTTTACCAAGTGACAAACGAGTCTTCAATATCGTACGCTGTACGGGACACATTAAAAACTGCCATTACACAGACAGTCAGGATTTGCGTCTAAAGATTGTGGTACCTGAAATATGGAAGTATGGAACTGAGACTTACGCTACTGCCAAACCGGACGTTTATTTATTCACTTACCTCACTTTATATTGTAACGGGCTTTAACATACCACCCTTGTGTTGCATGCCAAATCAAACACTCGATAGCTTTTGCGTAGTCTGTTACTCAGAAATATCCGCAATAACTGATAAGTAGCCGCAAGAAATCTGATAACTGTAAATACAGATTTTTGATATAGTAACTCCAACGTTATTTAGTACTGATCCACCTAGTAATGTTTAGGCACGTTACATTACGTAATAATTAAGAAACAAACTTTCAACAACACTGGATTCTTCTTTGTTGAACACAACTAAAGTTTAAAATAAAATTACATTAATGGTTTTCTAATTATAGTACTGTTCCAATCTCAAGCGCTTCAAATCAGAATTGTGTTTGAAGCTTAATAATTTCATTTGCGAGCCTGCAGCGAGACTTATCAAGCTCATTCCATAAACTGACGTATTTGACATGCCAATAGTTTACTTACTGAACTTTACATGCGTAAATTAACTGAAACTTAGCAAGCTTAGTTTCAAGTAGCTACAGGAGAACGGTGTGTATATGCGTAAGAACTTAATTGTTATTCCACGGAGTGTCAGAATAAAGACAACACTACCAATCAAGGCGCATAAGACAAAACGTTACTCATAACATTGACATTACGCCACAACATAACCAGGCTTTTATGGCATACTAATTTTTAAAAAGTAAATAATGTTCATTATACTGATTATTTATATATAATTATAACTTATAATAAAATAATACTTATTCCCTATTATCCACAGATGTTTTTAAACTTTGTAATTTTCTTATTATCTAATCATCTGCTCTTTTTACTTATTATTCCACATGAGAACAAATTAAAAAAACAAATTTAATAAATAGTATCGTGGATAGGGCACAAGCCACTGTAGTCAGATTGGATGGGAAACAACTAATAAAAATCATGGAATTTAGGTATCTAGGAACCTGCCAGAAGAAAGTTAACTCCAGAGTCGCTCATGCTAAAGAAATGTTTATTAGGAAGGAAAGGTTACTTGCATACAAGTGTTTTTTTTTTTATATTTAGAATAAAGTATGAAAAAAATTGAATGTGTTGTTTTGCAGGCTGAGGTTAGAAATCTAGAGGCGAATTAAAGAGTAGTAAAATTAAAAGCGTTTGAAAGTGGGGTTTTAAAGTAGAATTATTTCAGTAATCTAACAAATTGATTCGGCGAATTGAAGAAAAAGTAATTTTGTATGAACGATACATTAAAGACGGAGCACTTTCGTTTGATATTTGGTCTCCAAATAACAATTTAATTTTAGAAACTTTTTAATGTTAATCTTATCGGATAACTTTAGTATATTGAATAGAGTTCACTTGCGTTCTCTACTATATGCCTCCGATTACTGGCTGCTGTCTTTAAAAACTCTTTCCCAGTCTATAATCAGAAACCCTCCTTGCTGTCCTGGAAGTAGACCGTTGTTTTTTTTTTAGAGAAAGCTCTTTACTCCGGGATGTTGCCCTGTTTAAAAACATGTAACAGAATACAAGATCGAATAAACAGAACAAGATCGAATAAACAGAACATGATGTTAACGTCTGAAATGACGTCGAATTCATATATTTTACGATGCTTCAGAGCATTGAAACTTTTTTTTCTTTTTACATTCAAACATTTGTTTCGTCAATATAGTCATCCTTTTGCAATATATAAGGAACAATGATTTACAATAAAGACAAAATTGTTTTATCGTTAACCAGTATTATAACCAACAACTGATAACACAAGTGGCGATTATTACAATGAAAATACATTGTGGCACAGCGCTTTGATTAATAAATGTCTGAAGGACTGAAAGATTTTTACGCGACACTGTAGATTAGCACAGAAATAAATAAACTGTCTTAGAAATTTAGAAATAAATACTAAAATGGAGAGGCAATTAGAAAGGACACTGAAATTTAAAAAAGTATAAAGTAAGGTATACGGGGATTCTGTTTTTATTGGTTGTCAAATGATTAAGGAACAAATCACGGTTTATGCTCAACACATGAGAAGACCGTATGCAAATACAACTTCAGAAGTTTATGATACACACATATTTCTCAGCAACACTTATAACTCATTCCTGTACTTTAAGGAATAAAATGTATAAAAAGCAGTTGGCATAACCAGGTATGATATATACGACACGAAGCCTAAATCAGTCGTTCAATGATATTTGTGTAATAAATGCATATATCCGTCTATGTTGGAATTGATATACTGAAAATGGCGGCTACAAACCGGTTGTTATTTGACGATGGAAATATATAAAAATGCCGTATGTTAGAAAGGACGGGGGATCGATGATTTCTGTAAATTCCTGAAAATATCTTGTAGCTGCACTTACGGAAATGGATAACCTCAAGTTAGAAAATACAGAAGGCATCCGTTGATCACCCCAAGAAAGTTAGGCGGGTTAGGGAAGTGGTAAAAATAAAGTTAAAAGGCACACTTGAATTACAGCGTGAGCTGGTCTATTTTTAAATTGTAAGAAAACAAATTGAACTAAAATAATTATTAATGTGCAAGCATATGACAACTACACATCACCCAAAATTTAGCTTTCTTATTTAAATGACCTTTTTTTGTCAGAAACGATTTATGATAGGGAGCTGAATACTATTTTACTAATAAATGAGTTGTTAGGACACCAGACGTATATACCCTTTCCAAGAAGCGACATTAATTTAACAATTTTGTATAACAAAACATAAAAAGATAACAAAATAACGATTCCAAGTATGTCAGAAATGTCGACATATAATTATAGTAAATTAACTACTTAAAAATGTACTAAAAGTCTTGGGAAAATTACATTACATTACATTAAAGATTACATTAAAAAGACTTGCTAAAAAAATACGTCACATGGAAAACTGATTTTAACATGGAAAATCGTACATGGTTCACGTACCCTCTTGACTTTTTTTTCTACTAGCAAAAGGTATTAAAGAAAACTGACTTCTTTGCTTAACAAAAGAATGTCTGCAGCTGGAAGATGTGATTGTGTTCGTAAACTCCTGTTAGAGTAAATACATACTCTGTAAGAAAATATATTTGGTGTCCATTGATGTAACTTAATAACGTTAGTGTAAAAAATATCTAAAATTCAGTTTCTAGGAAAGCTTTTTTATTTTGCTATAAAATATTTTTAGTGTGTGTATATAAAATTATTTCTATAAACTAGTATATAATTTCACAATTTATAGTGTACAAACCGTTAACAAACAGGTAATTATATGTGTTTGTCTTAAGTTTTTCAAGTTCTACCGGAAACTTTGCAAAAAATCTTTAACTCAACTAAAAGTAAAGTATATTTTTAAAAGGTAGGCCTACGTAAAGAGATTTGTTTACTTTGTATTGTAAAACTGACACGAACATTAACGATTGTGTGACATTGTTAGGACTTTCTTTTCTTGTCAACTTAAATTACAGTCTGTAGACGCATTGCAAAATATACTTCCTTTTTTCCCCGTATCGGCCATCTAGGGACCACATGCCAATTTCAATTCTTATTATTTGTTCTTTCCTTTTTTTTTACATCTTCTCACTGTGTCTCCTCTTTCTCTCTTCAGTCCACTTTGAACCTGGGGTTTTCTCTCTCCTACCCTGGACTCCCTCCATTTTTAACACTTTTGTCCGAAAAACTTCTCCTTCAATTGCTTCTTCCTTTTTGACTTCTTTAATACACCTTGATGTTGACTTCTTCCCCCACAGATATATGAAGATTCGCTTTGTCAACCTATTGTCGTCTATCCTATATGATTGTCCAAAAAGTAATAGTCTTCTTTTTCTCATTGTTTCTGTTATACTTTCTATACTTTGATATATTTCATCATTACTTCCTTTATTCATCATATACTTCCTTTATTGATAATAATATTCTATACGATACAATTAGTGGCGGCTGGTGGTACTGACAGTTGGGGGTTTAATGTCTGAATGTGTTTCTACTAAGATAAAAGCAATTATCCCATACTAAATAATACATTGGGTGAATCGCAACATGAAGAACTAACTGTTGACGATTTTAAGTAGGTCTAATATTTGGTTCTATTTATGCTATTTGTAAATTATTCTAGAAAATATGGCTACAATAAAAGGACAATTAAGTACCCACCTTATTTTGGAATAACATATATTGCAGATTATTTGTTCCTGATCCAGTTGGTACGCTGCTCCCAGCAACTTCTAGACTTTGTGCTCCACTGTTTATTGTTGTAGTTGGTAAATGTTTATATAAAAAATCTATTTTTCTTCCCTTCTTAGCAGCGAATTTATCAGTCACACTTTCATTGAAGTCCACAAGCTGGTGAACAAATTCTTTTGCCATTGACAATATAACAAGGGCAGTTAATCTTTCCTCATTCATTGTGGTTCTGATAAAAGTCTTTACACGATTGAAACATGAAAAGCATTTCTTAGCTTCACATGTCATTGGCACTGTTAGAACGATTTTTAGAAGTTTCATCACTTCACCAAAGCACTCATTCAGGTTATTTTCAATAGAAAAGGTTAGTAGATTAGTAGTTTTTTTACACTTCTAAAATCATCTTGCCCATAGATAATTTGTTATTCAATTTTTAGCTTATTTTTACTAAAGAAGGTACATCATTGAATTACAGTGTTCAGTATACCATATGAAAACTGTTTTATTAAATTACCAAACCTTTCAAATTCAAACAAATTTGCAGCTTAATGACCAGTAAATTCATATCTTTCTTCTGGCTGATTTATGATAACATCACAAAACTTCTTCTGCTGCCCATTCCGTGATAGGCTTTATACTCATCTCTAGTGCTGAGTTTTTTCTTTGATCTTAATTCAGTTGTTTCAACATCTGTTACAACAATATCGTTAACAGTTTCTCTAGTTTTCTTTATTTCAATTACTAAAGATGATATGGATTCTTTCATTGTTACTGAATTCATATTTTGTGACTGCATACTTCTGTTGTATAAAATATCAACATGTGGCATTACTCTATAAAAAAATCAAGCCAAAACGTAAAACTAGATTGCTGGATTATTAGTCTTATTGACATGGACGGGCTGATAGTTTGTGTTTGTTTACTTGTATTTTGTAACTCTTTAAAACACCGAGTCAATTCTTTTTTTATTTTTAAAAATGGTTAAAACTGATCTCAAATAGAAATTTCATCTTGTAGTAGAGCCTGAAGGTAACCTTCTGCCAACAATTTTATCTAAGACTTGAATTCGTTGAGGAGAATCGCTGAAAAATGTTGTAATTTATAAATCGTTGGCAAAAAAAATCCTATCTTCTCTATTTTGACTAGCTGCTTGTGCCATTAGGTTATTAGGTTACGCTGGTTGGAATAATGCACAAAGTAAGCGTAAGGATATTCCTCTTTGATTATCGTTTGTACCCCGGTATGTCTGCCACATATAACATTTGTCCCACCATAACTCTGTAAAATTAGTTTTTCCTTATTCTGGCTAGTTACTTCATAAAGAGCCATTTTAATTCAGTCAGCCAATGATACAGTATCGTGACCGCTTATGTTTAATAACGTCCAACAACTTTCACCAGGTTTGCCGTTTTTTAATATATAACGCAAAATAATTGCCATTTGACACATCAGTTGTCTCGACAGCAGTGATTGAAGTATAGTCCGAAAAGGAAATTTTGTTTACAATAGCTTCACAGGACATATGTAACGTACAGTCAAATAAATCATTCTGAATATCTTTAGAAGTCCCCTTAAACACTTTAGATGAACTTAAATGTTCTCTTAAAATATTAGCTAGGGCAGAAGTAAAATTTAGTCAACCCTCTGAATATACCAGGATTTTTAGTTTCAGGTGTTTCATCATGACTTCTTAAAGCCACAAATTCACCACAGAATTTAATGCAGTCTATTATTTTAAAAAGTGCAAAACGATTTTCCAGACCTGATCATTTTGGTGTTCTATATTTCTTTGAAAAGCATCACTGAGTTGTTCTCGGATTTTGTTTTTCCCAAGTACTGACAGATCTAGGCTCGCGTTTATATGGTTAAGAGAGGATTTATGTTTTTTTTTATTTATGTGACAGGTGTTCTAAATCGGAGACTCCTGCAATGGTCTAAGTAATGTCTTTTTCCTTTATAAAACAGTAAACAATGGAAAAAATAAAAACGGTTACTAATATTACACCTACATATCCAGTTATTCCTATCATATATACTAGTTTTGATAGAACGAAAATGATCCTTTTCTTTTGCAGTCTGTTTCTGTTTAATATTTCAAACGGGAAGCGGCCTACCGAAGTCCTTAATTTTGCACTTACCTTCAATAGAGAGAGAAAGAAAACATGTTTTTAAAATAGATTGAACAATATTCAATGATATTACTAAATCAATGAACTGAACACAAAAATAAGAAATATCTGAACACTGAACACACAAACACACCAGGAAGCACTTTGGAGTTTATACGAGCTTCGGTAAACTTAACATTAATGATTACATTAAACACACGTTATATTCGGAGTACAAAGACTTCACTATTTTAATTAGTTTTAAGGCTTCACTGCACACATTTTCATTGCATACTAAATGAAAGAGAAATATATGATTCAAAACTGAAAGTAAACGGACAAATCATGTGGGAAAAATCATTAAATGGTGAATGGCGGTATTATGAAAATATTGACATTCCCGGTCGGGGCGGTTTGGCCCTCATCGGAACTATTCATCTCTGTCGCTAAAGACGACCGTTAGTGACAGTTCAGTGTAATTTTGCGTATAGTGAGTTTCTCCTCTAAAGCTGTCTACACAGTCTATGAGGTGCTGACAGCTGCTATAAAACTCAAGCAGTAGTAGCGAGCAACTCGCACTATACGCGAATAAATTATTGTTCAGTTAACAAGATTAATCTCACAAATATCGTTATTTAAATATGAAACCGTTACCTCAACAAATCTTTAAAAATATTTTTTTTTTAATTAGACCTATTTAGGGGGTTTACTGAACCATTGAACTTATGGACGAGCCACCACTAGATACAACACATACATTGAACGTATAGGCCTGCACAGCATGTTTCGCAAACAAAATGAATTATAGAAAATGTAGCTAATACTTCAAGTACTTGAGCGCAAACCATAACAAATTAGTTGCTAGACGATATGTTTAAAGGTTAAGTGTAACACTTATAACACTTATATTATATATATTATAAGTTCAGATCGCGAAGGCTGAAGATGAGAGCACGGGAGCTCTCGAAACATGTTCCTAATAAGGAAAAAAAAGGTATACCTTGAGGTAAATTTATTTATAAATATTAAAAAATATATATTTTTATGAAGGTTGTAAGGATCTTTGTAAAAACAGAGTAACTGACACCAGATTAAATCGCTAAATAGCAATTACTGGTTGTTTAAATGAACAGAGTATACAATGATCTTCTGTATTACAGCTTTTTTTAAGTATGGGTTTATCCAGCACAAACTAACATAATAAACTATAAATTGTCACATAATTAGCAGTGTGGCACTAATAATATAAGTTAATAATTACAGCTGTTCGCACATAATAATATACAATTATCACCTTACACAAAACCGCTAAAATAAAACACAACAAGAACTCCGATATAGCACAAGCCGAGATCCGAAAAGCTGACTATCTAGCTTCCGAAAGAACGCTTTTGTACTCAGGCTGTGTAGCGTTTTATGTGGCAAAACTGACTTCGATATCGGTGGTATAATCTGGGAGGCGCGACTGGAAAGTTCGAAAAAAAGCACGAGCAATGAACCTACCGCTTAGACAACAAGTAGCAACACGTTATCGATCTCTTCAGTGGAGCAATATTGTTTAGGGGACGTCCATTAATTACGTGACCTCAAAATGGGGGGGAGGGGTCCGGCAAAATCTCACCAAATCTCATTTAAAGGGAGGGGGGCCAATGAAAATCTCACGTCAACTTTTTAATTTAGAGAATATACATTATTATAACGCACCTTAAACGTAGTTATCATTTTCACCTCTAATTTCACAGGAAAAATGTAGTACATAGAAGATATGCTTTAGGTATTTTTAGTGGTATGAAGCAAAAACATGAACATATCAAATAAATTTAATTATTTAAAAATTATAGGGTAAACCTCACGTGAGGGGGAGGGGGGTCCCACCACATCTCACCAAATCTCACCAAGGGGGGAGGGGTTCCAAATTAAAAAAAAAAAACTCATGTAATTAATGGACGTCCCCCGTTGTATATCAGTTTGTAACTATTGTTAATTATTGATTCAGGAACCCAGACATTAACAGATCATCCAGTGTTTATCATGCACATTCACGATATTAGTAATTTGTCTGATTATTTATTCTATTTATGATTAAGAACTACCTGTAAGTTATATTAAATGCTTACACGCATGGATGTTAAAATGGATATAATATGTATGTATGTATGTATCCCGTTAGTGTATCTGTGTGTGTGTGTGTGTGTGTGTGTGTGTGTGTGTGTGTGTGTGTGTGTGTGTGTGTGTGTGTGTGTGTGTGTGTGTGTGTGTGTGTGTGTGTGTGTGTGTGTGTGTGTGTGTGTGTATTATGTATGTATGTATCCCGTTAGTGTATCTGTGTGTGTGTGTGTGTGTGCACAAGCATTCAATTTAATTAATATTAATACTATGTAAGCCTTGACATACCTATATACGGTTGTGTGTAATTAATACCAAAGCATTATGTGAAATGCAACACATACGCTTTCAATTAATAACGCATAACACAGTAACACAATATTATTAACTGTACGCAATTGTACTTGCCCCTTTGTGTCAATATGTAGGTTCTGAATTGTGTGCCTACGCGTCTGTGCTCGCGTGCGCGTGTAAACCAACGTTTACGTATATACAGACAAAGAGTTACATCACGCTTTAACACACTGCCAACAGACTATATATTGTCACAACAGTAACTATGACGTTCACTCTTCAGTCTGCTTGATCTCGTTTATGTTAATATTTTACTGATTTCATTCACTAATGTGATCTTGAAAAACCAATTCACTTGATCGCCATTGTAAGCTGATTTTGGTCCATCAAAACCGTTTCAGTTGTAACCACCTTTTGTTCAATATTTTATTACACTAGCTTACTTCGTGTTTCCATTCTGCATTACTGACTAGCGTTTTAGTAAACAGTGAGATATACGTAATTATAACGTCATCGTGTACCGACGGTTTGTTTAGATCTACAACACATCGAGCTCCAAATTCATGTTGCTCCTGGCTTCTGTAACACGGTTCAGATTCAGGCAACTATAAATTAGAATAGTTTTGTGGTGAGCAAAAGTCAAACGTACATAGAACAGAATTTTTATAAATTTCCTTGCCTTTATTATGTATTATTACCTTTATAACATCTTTATTATTTAAAAATGAGCACCATCTCTTTTTTCATGCATTTTTAATTATTAATGCTGTTGCCAATCATTTGACTGCTGTATCCAAAAACTTATATGAAAACTTGATGTCTGTTTTGTTTGAGCGCAGCGTATGGACATCATTAGGTTTGTGGTCATCCTCAATAAGTATTAGTTAAAATGGCACAAAAGGGAGTACACGTAATATACACGACTATATAATTATAGTACTTATGAATATACTACTTAGGAATAAGTGTTCACATAATATATTAATGTATTTCTATACGGAATAAGATAGCAATAAACAAATAGTCAGGGACTCAGCTGAATTATCCAAATTAACATTCAGGAACGTAAACTCGCTCGAACAGAGTTTAGCACTAAAGGAAGCCTATTGTAAAATGTAAACGCTTTACCGGAAACTAGTAAGGAAGAAATTGAATATACAACTTTTACTAAAAAAACTACATTACTCTACCATATTATTGAGAAAAATCGGGCTGCTATCCTCACCTCACAATTAAAGAACAAGTTATATAAAATATAGTCACATTAAAGGAAACATTGTATCTCTCTTTTGTTAGTCCACACCTTAACTTACAACGTGTATAAATGTCATTGCAAAATTAGATAAGACTACTCTACCTTTGAGGTTTTAAATTTAAACACCATATACAAAAATATTAGTCTACGTAAAAATAATATATCTTTAATAACACGCTATAAAAATTAAAAATCCTAATGTGAAAAATATTTTTATTATTTATTTAGATAAAATTACTAACAGTAAATTTTGTTTTCCTATGGTATCACTTCCAACTTAATATATATTATGTATCAGAAATTGCTTCCTAATGACTGCAATTTTGTATTTCCAATTCGTCTTTGCTTTCATAATTATAATTTTTTATTAAATTTATTTTACATATTTAAATAAACTTTGACGGTATTATTACTAAAATTGCTTCAACCAGAAACATTAAAACACTTTGTAGAACATGAAAAAGTTTTATGATAGCAACATTTGATTCAGTCAAATTGGTTTTGAATAAACTTTGACTATAAATTACAGAAAACGTTGCTTGGATAAAAAGAATCCTATTCTTTCTTCTTAGCGCCGGATGCTTCACGCTATTCCAGAAGATTTACAAGCCCTTTAAAAACAGTAAATAGAAAGACTAGGGTATAATTCCTAAATAAAAATATGTTTCACTCATGATGTCACAAATGGTTTTACTCAATCTTTGTTATATATAATAAATTAAAAACAAATGCTATTTCTAACATTTTTTAAAATTAATATTTCTATGTGACTTCTGAAATTATTCATTCTAAATTACAACAGACTGAATAATAAAACTTACAGTCTCTACATTAGCAACGATAATAAAGTTTAAATAATATTAAGTGGAAAATCATTTAAAATATAAACAAATGATGAGGAAAGAGGAGTGGCAGAATAACAACCTCGTTAAAAAACGTGGGTCCATCTGGCTTCGGGTAGTAGCACCCACTTATAAGGGCTCGGCCTAGGGTAAAGATGGCAAATGGTCATCGGTCTCGAAGGCAAAGGAGGAAAATTCCCTACGGTAGAGAGAGCGGAAGAGCCTAGGCGTTAGGTCTCCGTATGAGACCCAGGATAGCTCTGGAGCCTCAAAGGTAGAATCCTCCTGCCGTTGTGTTGATAGCCCATTCATTGAGACTTGAGCACTTTCAACGCTTAAGACATAAGATCGAACACTTTAATAGAATTCGTGGCACTGACAAGAGTAGGCTACCTAAAAGAATAAACTTAGGCAAAACACGTTCTTAACATTGTACACGGTGATGTCCATTCCAAGCTGTTTATATTGTAGTCCAACATGGAATAATGAGAAATTCACATTAAAGTCGACACCAATGTGCGGAGATGTGGTTTCTTAGATCAGTAGTCGCGTATACCAAGTCTGACAGGAAAAAGAATGAAGACATCCGGCATGAGTTAGCTGTCCGACCATATAATGACGTGGCGAGTAATGTAGTCAAAAATGAGTTGATCACGTAGAACGTATAGACCCGTTAAGAATACCGACCTAAGTACAAAATATCCGGCTAAAAGTCTTAAAAGGTCGATGAAAAGATTTTTTTTTTTTTTTATTTATTATAATGCAGTTTTACAATCTACTCATTTCACAGAGTAATAAGTAAAAGTGATGTATAAGTCGTAACTTGAGGTGGGAACCATCCAGCGATGATTACCACGTTCACCGGGTCAGGTCATCTGGCCACTGTCTCTTCACCCTTCTTACATCCAGTGATGGATTGAGGAGCTCGTTGATCAGGTTATTGCTGTGTCCTATGTTGCGGTTCCTGTACTTAGCGGCGTGCATCTTGATGACATCAGAAATGTATGGCATGTTGAGGTCTTTGTGAAGAGTATAATTAGAGATGAACCAGGGAGCGTTCGTTATGCAGCGCAAGATTTTTGACTGAACTGTCTGCAGAATCTTTGTGTTGGAAGGTTTAGAGCAGCCCCACAATTCTATACCGTAAGTACAGATTGGTCTGAGCACAGCTTTATATATGATGACTTTGTTTGCGAGAGATAGTTGAGATTTTCTACCTTTGAGCCAGTACATTTGCCTAGCTTTAAGTTGATTTGTTGTTTCTTAGCCTGAATGTGGGCTTTCCATGTTAATTTGTCGTCCAAATGCAGCCCCAGGTATTTAACTTCTAATTTTATAGGTATGGGGGCATCGTTTATGGTAACTTGTTGACAAGACGTACGTTTCATGGTGAAGGTTATTTGAGTGGATTTTGCAGAATTAACTCGGATCCTCCACCGCTGGAACCAATATTGCAGGAGGTAAAGATGGCTTTGCAGTTTCTCAGAGGCTCGTTCCGGGTTGGAATCTACTGCGAGGATAGCGGTATCATCAGCGAAGGTGGCGGTAGTAGTGTAGTCTGTCACAGGTAGGTCAGCAGTAATTATAAGATATAAGTATGGCCCCAGAACGCTGCCCTGAGGCACTCCCGACTTTATAGGAGAGATTACTGACACAGTGTCTTCGATTTTGATTTGGAAGTGTCTATCTTGCACATATGATTTCAACAGTAAATATAGTTGATCAGAAAGTTGTTTCTTCAGCTTGCACAGAAGGTCCTCATGCCAGACTTTATCAAAAGCCTGCTGAATATCCAGGAAGACAGCTGCGCACATCGTCTTCTTTTCCAGGCTATACCTAATTTTGTTCACTATTCTGTGGCATTGCTGCACTGTAGAATGTTTTTATCTGAAACCAAATTGGTGTTCAGGGATCAGGTACCTACAGGGCACTATTTGTTTTAGTCTGGTCAGGAGAAGTCGTTCAAATATTTTTGACAAGAATGGAAGAAGGCTTATTGGCCTGTATGATATAGGGTCAGTAGGGGGTTTGCCAGATTTGCGACCATGATAATTTAGGCAAATTTTCATTGGATTGGAAAGTAGCACAGTCTGAGCATACTGTTGTAAATAGTTGTAAGTAGTACTAACGCTTTCTTGGGAAGATGTTTCAGAACTTCTTCAACTATTAAATCGTAACCGGGGGCTTTATATGTCTTGGAATGTTTCATCTCCCTGAGAACTTCAGAGAATGCAAACGCTTTGATTGGAGGAGATAATTGGCAGGAAGCATAAAGGTAAGTTAGAATTTCTGAGTCATCAATTGCTGATGAGGTTGGGGTGAAAACCTGGGAAAGGTGATCTGCGAACAAATTCACCTTATCTTCATTTGCTCGAACCCAACTGCCGTCAGGTTTACGAATGGGGGATACTGGAATTACCGGTCGTTTGATTTTTTTTGTCGCCTTCCATATTGAATGATCATGGGGTATTAAACATGTTACGTAGTGTTCAAACGATGCGTTTCGGGCCTCTTGCATAGCTGAGCGAATTCTATGGGTGAGCCTATTGAGAATTGTTTTATACTGGGGGTTTCTCGTTCGTTGCCACTTACCGCGAGCTTGTCGTTTTTCTTGAATACGTTGTTTGATGTGCAGAGGTATATTATGATAATCAGTTAAAACTTTTCTTCTTTTTGGTGTAGCTTGCCATGCAGCATCCTGTAGTAATTTAGTAAAGTATTGAACGGCTACTTCAATGTCTGGAATCCGAAATGCGAAAGTTAGAGTTGATATTCTCATTGATAATGTGTTCAAATAAATCCCAGTTAGTCTGCTTAGTGCATAAAACAGGTTGTGCCGGGTTTTTGAGAACCCGGCGTTTCTATAAAGGAGAATTTATTAATATAATTAACCGCCGAATTAATTAATTATGGTAATTAAGCGTTGCGTACTGTATTACCGTTTCGTTGTTTCAATGAAGGCCAACGCGCTCTGTTGACGGACCCGGGTAATTATGTTTTTCGACACAAAGCTTGTGTGCGTGTTCAGTCAGTCGGACCTGAACAGCAGCTGGCGTCGGCAGCCGTCCTCCTTTGGCAGAGTTGAGTTTGCTTTAATTGTTGTAAATTCTATTCTTCATGCCTGAGTAGACGCTCAGCGATCTCCGGTAAGTGGGTTAAATGTATATATGGTTCATTTTATGGTAAAAGATTTAAATTTAGTTTATAATTAACTTGGATGTGAATTGATAAAGTTGAAGCTTACCTCGTGGCGTATTGACCGGAAGTGTATTCATTGTCTAGTATTTGATTCATTTTAAACACTAATACAGCCTAATATCTTGTATTTTATAAATACCAATTGTACATGTGTAAAGGGGCGTAAAAGAAAAAATTATTATGTAATTTTGTGGAAATGGGGAACTTTACTGAATTGTCTGAGTGAGCACGTGGTGCTACAAGCTTAATGCCTGTCTGAGAATGTTAACTTTTCATACATTCATTATGTTATAATATAATATAATATAATATAATATAATATAATACATTCATATTTCGTTATGAATTTATATCCAATTATGAAGCATTGAGGCCTTGTGTGTGTCTAGGAATTTAAAAACCTAAAGTGAAAATGTTAAACGTGTTATGATGAGCATAGTGAGATTGGTATGCTGTGGCATATGTGTGTTATGGTTTAGTGGTCAGTCAATTAATTATTATGAATGTCCAGGGTTCCCGATCCAGTCGGAAATGTGACCCCTCCGCATGTGGTAATTACAACTTCCACAATGACTTAAAAACATCTAGACTCTCGGATCTTGGCTGCCAGAGGAGGAACTACTGCATATCATGCCACAGTACCAACGGGGAACAATCTGGACCACAATGAGGTGATATTTAAGCATTTTTTTTAACTACACTAGGCCGCTACAGCAAACACATGTGTTGTGAATTTAACCATCCATAAAAGAAAACTCAAGTTATATTTCATTGTGCTCACGTCCAGCTGGACAGAATTTTGGCTGCAATCTTTCAGTAAAATAGTGCTCATAATGTAATTACGCTCCAGATTAATTGTAGCCCTGGTCGCGGGCATGTGTCCGGCGGTCATTAATTTTATGGTTTATTTTTTTAACTGTGATTCTGAATGGGGGTTGTAAAAGTTTGTGGGGAATCTGTATTTTAGTGAAGTAGGTGGGTGCTATTTGTAAATGCTGGGGGGGCTAGACCGGCTGGTCTGGTCCCTATTACAATCTGGGTATTTCTGCTTGTTAATTATTATATATATTTCATAAATGGGTTGGGTGTTTTTTGTTTTTAATTTGTATTAGGCCGGTTCACACATTTTAACCAGGGGTAGGCACCTGTTTGTGCCAATTCATGCAAGTTACTGACATGTTATTCTATGTTGGGTCAGGCATAGGTTGGAACATGCCGGCGGCCGGGTCAATTCAGAATCTCTTTAAATTTATATATATATATATTTATAAAAATAAAAATTTTTAAATTTTTAAAAAATAATACAGGCTGCACTGGTACTTAGAATTCATTACTGTCTTTTCTTGTTGTTATGGTCGATTCAGATTTTCTTTAACTTTTATATTTTATTAAGTGAAAAATCTTACAATTTTATAAAGTTATACATGCTGTCCTGACACCTTAAATTTATAATTGTAGTTTCTTGTTATTATGGCCCAGATTTTCTCTACATTTATGTATGTATTTGATAAAAATATACCGGCTGTCTGTCACGCTTAATATGTTGTACTTTGTCTGTGATCTATATGTATATATGTATGTATGTTAAATCATGTGTTATCTTTATGTCAGGTGTTACAAAAAGGGATATTTGAAATATTTGGGGTTACGATATTTAAACAATTTATATGATTATTTATATTTATGTGATATTTTAATATGATTAAAATACAAAGATATGATTTAAGAAAAATTGCTATAATTATGTGAATTATGAAAACACATGAAATAATAAAGGTTGTTATTGTTGGTTAATAGAGAGTTTTAATTGCAAGTCCCGTCTCACTGGACCCAGCACATTTTATGCTTCTTCTAGGCCTTCTGCCTAGTTCTAAATATCTAGTAGCCTCTCTTTAAAAAAAAAAAAATTATAAAACAAAGAAAAATAAATTTAGGTTACAAGGTGGAGGGAACTCCAGATTACATTAGTGCTTAAGGTAATTATAAGGGTGCTATGATCAGAGCTTAAGTCGAGATTTGGTTGGAGAGTGCAAGATTCCTTTTGTTATCGCAAAATCAAGAAGATCTGGAATTTTATTTAAGTCTGTGGGCCAATACGTAGGTTCTCCTGTTGATAAGTAGCTGAGATGATGATGGTGTATAGCTTCCAGTAGGTTTCGATCCTTTGGTGTGATAAGCCTTGAGCCCCAGACAGTATGCTTTGCATTCTAGTCCCCCGCTACAAGAAAGTGTGGTCCCAGAGTGGCGAAAAATTCTAGATATTCGTCTGTTGATATGGAATGGCGTGGTGGGCTGTATGTAGCTGCTAAGGTCAAGGGCCATGGAAGGGCGAGAACTTTAATGATTGCACTTTGGATTTTTGCAATGACATGTAGCTGCATTGCATAATGATGAAGAGTGTTTCGTATGATGACAGCTGAACCTGCGTGAGCTGAACCGTCAGGGTGGTTAGCATAGAATATGTTATATTAAGGTATTTTGAAGACTGTTCGATCCGTTGAGTGGGTTTCTGAAATTAGGAGGATGTCAATTTTATTGATATTCAGGAAGAGGATATTTTCTTGTATGCGGCCGGAAAGCCATTCGAATTCCAGACAGCTGTTCTTAGTGCCGTGGTCATTGCTGAGGTATTCTATTTATGACTGTAGATAACATGTTGAGGATAATGCTATTTTGATTAATGAGTTGAGCGAACATAGTTTTGAACTCACTTAGGAAAATTGCCAGTTGGTCCATTACTTCCCTGTTAGTGGGGTTTGCGTGACTGTTGCTAGTCATTTGTGTCCTTCTACTTCCGCCCGTGATTTGAGCATATGTAGAAGTTGTATTTTGCGGTGGTGGTAGAGGGGATGGAGAATTCTGAATCACATTAGATTGTGTCTGTGGAGTAGCACTACGTAGCAGTTGTGGATTGCCCCTAAGTTTAGATCTTATCAGGTCTTGGTAGACAGAACACCCTTTATAATTGGCTGGGTGACTGCCATCGCATAGTGCACAGGTAGCAGGGGTATCCCTAGGTTTCTTGCACGTTTTAGTGTCATGAGATTTTCCACACTTTACGCAGATAAATGATTTTCTGCAGTAAGTTTTGGAGTGGCCATATTCCTGGCATCGTGTGCATTGGATTATTGTGTTTTTTTTTACACTTGGAGGTTCAACTTTTAATTTTTGTATTTTGTAGATATTCCAATTTATATATTTCCTTATTGTTATCTTGGGTCTACAAAAAATAGATGCAGTGGGTCCTTGGATTTCCTGTGTCTCGCGTTTATGATATTCCGAATTTTGTGGCCATATTTAGCTACCTCGGAAAATGTCAACGGTGTGGGGGTAAATTTTAACTGTGTTGTTTGAGAGAGCTTTGCTGTGGTATGGTTCGTCTTCTGTAGCCGATGCCAGAAAGTCTGTCATTGATTTATAGTTCGTAACACCGTATATATCGATTGGCGGAGGCTTTGGTGTTTTCGGTTGATTGTTTTTATTTACGTTATTTGAGTTGCCAGATCGTCATGATTAAGAGACATATCTATGTTGGACAAGGGATCGAAACTATTTGCTGTTTGAGTTTCGTAAATGCTTTTATTTGCTGTAGCAGATCGTTTCCTTTTTTTTAGAGGGGCGTTTAACTTGCTGCGAAGGCACGTTATGTACGCAAGATTCATTTGCAGTTTCAGTTTCATTAGGTTCAGAGTAGGATAAGTCTTCACTTAATGAATCATAATCTATGTCCTCTTGGGGGTTCTGTGTCATGTTGGTAGGACAGCTGAATGGAGGTATTGCTTGTGCCATATTGGTATTAGTGTTCGTTAACATTTGCAATGACATTTGGTTCGGGAGTTGATTGCAGAAATTAGGTGCCGGCATATTTGAGAATGGATATTTTAGGCCATCAGTAGATTGACAGTTTGCTTGTTCCTGGGTCGATGGTGTATAAGAACTGTTGCTGGTCGGTATGGGTTGATTTATTATTGGCATAAACGGGGTTTGATAACTTGTTGGAAGTGACTGACCTATTTGGTTGGTATACATTTGGAACATTTGTGTATTAGGCATTGAAAAATGTGGCTGATTTGATGGTTGCATTGTTACTTGATTGAGTTGATTAGACATATCGCTTGTACCGGGTCCATTTCCAGCTGGCAACATGTTTGTTTGTTGAACAGGGTAGCCCTGTGTATTTTGTGGATTTGCCATGTGTAATATGTAAGGAGTACGCGAGCCGACAGGCGGCTTCGCGTCTCCGAGAACACAAGCACACTTGCTCGCAGGAACAAGCGTACGCACGCGTAGCCACTGAAGATAGTCTGCGGCACGGTAAGTATAGAACACGGTAGGTGGCAACGCTGTGTGCGCAGTAGCATTACTGAGTGTGTGACGTCACATGCCCCACTAGTGTCTTACAGCGCATTGCTTTCTTACGAGTACATGCCGTGTTTATTATCGTGTTTTGTGTGCCTTTATGTGTTTTTGTGTATGTTACAAGTGTTTAAATTTTGTACTGAGTGTTCTGCGAAAAATGGCTTCCACTTGTGCTGTTGCAACGTGTAAAAATAATTATAAAAACAGTAAAGCGCGAGGTATTACCTTACACAGATTTCCGAAAGAACTAAACGTGCAACGTGCCTGGGTTCATTTGTGTAAACGTAAAGATAGCTTCAACGTGCAGAAAGCTGTGTTGTGCTCTGAACATTTTGATTCAAACGATTTCGAACGGGATTTACAGGGCGAGTTGTTAAATATTTCCTCAAAGAAAAGATTAAAGAAGTTGGCAATTCCTCACCTAAATATTCCGCAATCTTCAGAAAATGTGCTACGTCTTTGTTAAATGAAACTGACCGTAAAAACAGATTTGAAATTAGAAAAAGAAAGCAGGATATCAGCGATTTATTAAACGATAGTGTAGAAAAAAATATTTTGATTGAAAATGTAGTCAACGAAACCAGTGAGTTAGGCCTAAGTAGTAATCAGTATGAACACGAAGTGACTTTACTAACAAATGAAAATAAGAATTTAAAATTAACTGTTTTAGTATTAGAGGAACAGATTACTGCACTCAAGGAAGAAATTGCTTTGTTAAAAAGTCTCTCCGTTCAAGACAAAGCATATTTAAATGTGTATGAAAATATTTTTACACGTGGACAGGTAACATACCTAAAATCCGGAAAATGCCTGAATTGGGATTCCGAAGATATGCAAAAGTAGTAACTCTTAGATCGCTGTCGAAAAAAGCATTTCATTATACAACACGTGTTTTAAATTACCCTCTGCCGAGCGAATGTACTATTCAACGTCGACTTTCTGTTGTGAAATGTCAGCCTGGTGTTACTGAGTTAAGTCTGCGGATTATGCGAGAGCAGGTTCCTTTTTTCAATGACGGAGAAAAAGACATAATTATGTCATTCGACGAAATTAAAGTACAAAGTACTATTTGTTATGACAATGTAGACGACTGTTTCATTGGACCTCACACAAATGTACAAGTGATAATGGCCAGAAGTCTTATGGGAAAATGGAAACAACCTTTGTTTTATGACTTTGATGTGCCCATTACTAAAGACATAAATTATTACTAAAGATTTATTGATAAACACAATAATTTCTGTTGAATCAATTGGTTTCAAAGTGCGTGGTTTCGTATGCGATATGGGTCCTTCCAATCGTAAGCTGTTTTCTGAACTGCTCATTACACCATCGAAATCCTACATTACTAATCCCACTTGCGACGAAAGAAAAGTTTGGGCTTTTTGCGATGTGCCTCATTTGCTAAAACTCTTGAGGAATCATCTTATAGACCACGGTTTTGTTCTACCCACTGGTAAATTAATAACAAAGTAAGTATTTGAAAAGTTAATTGAACTCAATTATAATAGATCAGACCTTCAGTATTGTTATAAATTAAGAAGTTCGCATGTGATTATTTCTGGAAGTAAACGTCAGGAAGGCAGAAGAATTGCTCTCGGAAACAGTTTCGAAAGCGATTTTACATCATTTTCCTGAACAGTCTCATATAAGAGAATTTGTGAAAACAATAAACGATGGTTTCGATGTATTAAATTCTAGATGCGGTATGAATGAAAAAAACATGATAAAAAGTGGATATGGAATCGATCTACAAGTACAAGACGAAGCTCTAGAAAAATTATTGAACTTATTCTTACAGATGCGGGTTATGGGAAAAACTGCCCTACTTCCGTTTCAAAAAGGCTTTCACATTTCAATTGAAAGTTTAAGAGGTTTATTTAACGACCTGAAAAAAAAAACGGGTATTTATTTTTAATGACGTCAAGGTTAAATCAAGACGTTCTTGAAAGTTATTTTTCGGAAATTCGGGGCTTAGGTTTGTTTTACGATCATCCAAATCCAGTTGCAGTTATTCATAGAATTAAGTCTTCAATACTGGGTAAAAACACCTCAATAGTTTTAAACAACAGCAACATACAAACTGTAAATGATGACACAAGTGAGAACATACCGTTAACAGCACACGTAATAAATAAAGCTTTTCCTACGGCTTATGACGATAATTTGCTTCCGAATAACAGTGGCTTTCCTGAGACAGATGTGATGGACTTCTTGAGTTCATTAAAACAGTCAAATTTAGAAGGAGAAAAATCCGACTCTTCTAAAGAGGAACCGTTAAAATCAGATCAGTCTACAATTAGGCCTACTTGTGGCACAGAGCTGAGAATGAAAATGAAGAACTTCTAGAAATCCTTGCTGGATACATATGTTACAGATTGTACAAAAAATTCCCAAAATATAAAGAACATATGCGTTACGGTAAATGTGCAGACGATATACAGAAATCGGACTGGTTATCGGTTCTTTCAAGAGGAAAACTTATGAGACCTAGTGAGGAATGGCGTGAACAAATTAGAAAATTAGAAACAGACTTTCAGTTGTTTCATGGCACAACATTAAATCGCTCTAAAAACGTTATAAAAAATTTTTGCGATCTCATAATCAAGAAATATCCCCATTTTGAGGAATTTGCCTTGCGGTGCTATGCAAGAACAAGATCGTTTATTAGAATGAAAGCGTTAAATAAGAAAGCCCAAAATAAAAAACGTAGTTATGAAATTTCAAGAAAACAAACGAAAAAGTTTAAAAAAGTAGTTACATAAAAAAATAGGCGTGTTACATAGCAAACAGTGCGTGTAATTCTGTTGTAAATAAAAAGTGTATATACAAATTTGTGTAGTGATATTGTTTGAAGAAACAGCTTAGTGAGCGTGTAGGATAGAGACTTACGTTATCCGAAATGAAAGAGTTACAAATGAGGAAATGAGGAGTTTAATTGTTGACAGTAGGCCGATATTTAAACTAATATTGTATGCATTATAAGATGTGTTATTTTCATGTGTGTAATTATCTTTCTAGCAAGTAATTACAATATCGGTTTATTCTGTGGTCGAAGCATTCTTAGTTGAATTATATGTATCATGCAATAAATTCTAAACGTATACTCGTAATATACACTGCTGTGGTGCGCTGGTCGAGTGGGGCATGTGACGTCATCACCTGTCAGCAACATGTGCGTGTCACCTACCGTGGTCTGCGGTTTCTTCAATGTGGTCTTGCTAACGACTATATTGAAGGTAAGTAAGTCATTACTCAGGTTAAGGAAGAACTACCTTACAGCTTTAATTTAATGGTAATTGCTGCCATCTAGTTGAAAGAATTTTAACTTGTAATTTGAAATAGAAAAAAATTTATGTCATATAAAATTGTGTACAAATAGAAATAGTAACTAATAAGTAGTATAAAAGTGGGGGTTAGAAAACACTTCCGGGTTCCAGTTGAAAACACTACCGGGTTCCAGTTCATGACGTCATAGAGGCACTGGCAGCTGGTGTCCGAGCTGTCCATGTGACGTCACTGTTTTGTGTGTGTGTGTATGTGTGACTGAAACACTTCCGTGTTCCAGTTCATGACATCACACAGAGGCTCAAGTCGCTGGCGTCCGCATGGCTAAAACCTGTTTCAAGACGTCACGGAGGCCGTGGTTTCTGCATGTCCAAAATTTGGTAGCCGAAAACAATGTGTAGCGGATGGGGGTACCCGGAATTCGGCGGTTGCCAGGACGCGCAGAGGCGATGTCATCGGGTACCGTTACGCGAAATTTTGGGGGCATCGGGTACCGAAATTTGGTGATATGGTCCATCGGGTACCGTTACCCGAAATATTTAAATCAACGGATGGGGGTACCCGAAATGGTTGGTGTCCGAATTTTGACACCCGAAATGTTTAAATCAACGGATGGGGGTACGCGAAAGGTGGGTACGCCCTAACCGGGTTCCAGTTCATGACATCACACAGAGGCCCTGGCAGCTGGTGTCCGAATGTTAAAACAGTTCCGGGTTCCAGTTCATGACGTCACACATAGGCCCTAGTCGATGGTCTCCGTCCATGTCCAAAATTTGGTAGTCGAAAACAATGTGTAGCGGATGGGTGGGGGTACCCGGAATTCGGTGGTTGACGAGGTCCTGGACGAGCCGTCACGGAGACAATGGTACCGTTACCTGAAATTTTTGATGTTCGAAATTTGGTACACAAAATATTTAAATCAACGGATGGGGGGTACGCCCTAAAACAAGTCCTGCATAACGTCACACAGAGGACCTGCTCTCCGAGCGTTCCATATGTGTCACTGTCCATAGAGGGCGTGGTGTCCAATATTTGACACCCGAAATATTTAAATCAACGGATGGGGGTACCTCGAAATTTTTGTGTCTGAAATTTAGTACTCGAAATATTTAAAACAACGGAGGGGGTACCCCGAAATTTTGGGGTGTCCGAAATTATGTTAAAACACTGTCGTCCGACAACGGGTGGGGGTACCCCGAAATTTTGTGGTGTCTGAAATTTAACCTGCATGTCTAGAAGACGTGATGTCTGAAATTTGACACCCGAAATGTACGCCCACATGACGCATGTGTTCGAATGTAGCAATGGGTATATGTTATGTCATTGGTGTCAGTGGCTTGTGGTTCCTATTGGATATTAATTTGTACATAAAAATAAATTATAGCCCTCCCGTTACCCGACATTTTTGGTGTCCGAAATTTGGTACACGAAATATTTAAATCAACGGATGGGGGTACCCGAAATTTGAAAGGTGGGTACGCCCTAAAACAAGTCCTGCATGTCTGAAACACTTCCGGGTTCAGGTTCAGCACTGTGCCGACACAGAGGCCGTGGTTTCTGCAAGGCGAGGCGGTGTGGTGTATAATAAGGTACCGTTAAGCGAAATTTGGGTCATCGGGTACCCCCACACTCCGCTTAGCTCTGGACGGGAGGGTAGTGTACCGTTACGCGAAATTGCGAAATTGGTCGGTTAAAATTTGCTAACAGTAACACTTCATTTTTAACTTCACAAGAGCTACACAGCGCACTTTTGATTTGTATACGTCAATCACAGCTATCGCATTTCGACATCGAAATTAAAGAACTCCAGGCACAACGCCTGTACCTAATACTACTAAAACCTTTTCGCTTAATCCCTTTATAGACAACACGGGGATATTACGCGTGGGCGGACGCCTTCAACAGTCTCAGCTCAACTATAATAGTAAACACCAGATAATACTTCACCCGCAGTCTCATCTTACTAGACTAAATATAGAAAACGAGCATATTCGACTACTCCATGCCGGAGTACAATTAACGCAGTGCTCTCTACGTCAAAGATATTGGATCATCAATGATAAATCTTACATACGCTCCGTGATACACAAATGCCTCACTTGTTTTCGATTTCGCGCAACTGGCTCGAGCCAGCTTTTAGGACAATTACCCTCTTCCCGAGTCACTCCCTCTAAGCCATTTTCCCAATGTGCCGTCGACTATGCCGGTCCCATATTTCTACGTCAGGGCGGGCAGCGGTCCAAATCAATCACAAAGGCTTACATTTCACTTTTCATTTGCATGGCCACTAAGGCAATTCACCTTGAATTGGTATCAGATCTGACTGCAGACGCCTTTATAGCTGCTTTAAAACGCTTCATAGCTCCCAGGGGCATCCCTGCACAAATAGTTTCCGGTAACGGTACAAATTTCCGTCGTGCTGGCACTATATTACACGATTTGTACAAACTTTTTCAACAAGACGAATTTCAACAATCCACTCAGGACTTCGCCAGTTCACAGGAGGTCAAGTGGTCTTTAATACCTCCGTCAGCACCTCATTTCGGTGGTCTATGGGAGAGCGGAGTAAAAGCGTTAAATTTTATTTACGGCGCGTTATCGGCAGTACGCTTCTCAACTTTGAAGAGCTTTACACTGTTTTGACTCAAATAGAGTCATGTCTGAATTCACGTTCCTTGTTCTCCATTTCAAGTGATTCCGAGGATCCCGAGCCCTTGACTCCAGCACATTTCTTAGTTGGTTCTCCACTTACTGCGCTCCCGGAACCCGACTGTTCGGATATAAAAATGGGTCGCTTGGGGAGATGACAGCTTCTGCAGAGATTCACCCACTCTATATGGAAGAGTTGGTCAAGAGATTATCTGCATCAGCTGCAACAACGAAATAAATGGAGAAAACATTCAAAAAATTTGTCTCCAGAACAACTCGTCCTCATTTCAGAAGACAATACCCCACCTCTGCAGTGGAAACGTGGTATTGTCACCCAAATCTATGTAGGGCAGGATTCATTAGTACGCGTAGCGGATGTCCGCACCACAAACGGCATCCTGCGTAGGCCTATCCACAAACTGTGTCCACTTCCCGTGGCATCAGACTAATTGGTTTTTCAGTGCTTCATGCCCGGGACATTTCCGGATGAGCACATGCTCTACGTACTACTAAGTACAATGTTAAATGTACTTATTTATACATTTATATTTATATTTATGCCAAATTAATCCACGCTATTTATATGTGCATTAGCAAACATTTTAAGTGTTCTTTTTTCGTCAGTGTGATGTCAGTTATTGTGTACTGTTTTGTGCAGTGTTTATAATTATCATGAATTTTTTGGGTATATTTCTATTGTGCTATTATTATCATGAATTTTTTGGGTATACTTCTGTTGGGCTATTATTATAATGAATTTTTTGGGTATATTTCTATTGTATTATTATGTAACCTTGCTTATTATGCACTTATTGTCATGCTATTAATATTAAATTCTTTGGATTTCTATTAGTTATTGTGTAATGCTACTTGCTATGTGTTATTCATTGCATGTATCATTGTCATTGAATTTGGGTATATTGTTATTATTATTATGTGTCATCAGACATTCTAGCATTTGTATTTTATTATTATATATTGTTCGATGAGTATTGATCAATATTGTATTTATATTTATGTATATTGTATTTGTATTTATGCTATCTAATGAGCCATCTTTCGATGCACCAATATTCATTATACTATGTATTATCACACATTTCAGGTTTGTAACTTGTTAATGGATACTTGCATTTTTTCATGTAACTATACTATAACCTATGTCAAAATCACCCGATTTTGGGCGGGCAGTATGTTAAATCTTTGTATCTGTTTATATACCCGCGCGCATTCGGCCCGCGCAATTACGTCACGCTCAATGTACAGGTCGCTAATCGCGAGCTGCGATGTTAGTTAGTTAAAACTCAGCTTTCATCCGATCAGTACTCTTTTCCATTTGCTAGCCGCGGCTATGTAAAATTTAATAATGTAACTTCTTTATACAATTTTTCTTTCTTCTATCGGTATTTATCTTGGCAATGTACGCCATACGTAATTGGATGGGCCATGCGCTTCATTATATAATTATTCAATAAATGGCTAGTTAACTCAGATTCATACAGTCCACTTCTTCATTTAAAAAACACATTTCCGATTCCTATACCAGCAGCACTTCGCATGACAAATACTAACTCTAGAAATATTCGAGAGCGTTGAGCATGCAGCAGACATGTTTATTGCGGTATCGTAAAGCGGGTTTGATTTAAAATTTAAATGATCGATTAGTACGAAGTCACGACTGTGTATAGTATAAAAGTGGGGGTTAGAAAACACTTCCGGGTTCCAGTTGAAAACACTACCGGGTTCCAGTTCATGACGTCATAGAGGCACTGGCAGCTGGTGTCCGAGCTGTCCATGTGACGTCACTGTTTTGTGTGTGTGTGTGTATGTGTGACTGAAACACTTCCGTGTTCCAGTTCATGACATCACACAGAGGCTCAAGTCGCTGGCGTCCGCATGGCTAAAACCTGTTTCAAGACGTCACGGAGGCCGTGGTTTCTGCATGTCCAAAATTTGGTAGCCGAAAACAATGTGTAGCGGATGGGGGTACCCGGAATTCGGCGGTTGCCCGGACGCGCAGAGGCGATGTCATCGGGTACCGTTACGCGAAATTTTGGGGGCATCGGGTACCGAAATTTGGTGATATGGTCCATCGGGTACCGTTACCCGAAATATTTAAATCAACGGATGGGGGTACCCGAAATGGTTGGTGTCCGAATTTTGACACCCGAAATGTTTAAATCAACGGATGGGGGTACGCGAAAGGTGGGTACGCCCTAACCGGGTTCCAGTTCATGACATCACACAGAGGCCCTGGCAGCTGGTGTCCGAATGTTAAAACAGTTCCGGGTTCCAGTTCATGACGTCACACATAGGCCCTAGTCGATGGTCTCCGTCCATGTCCAAAATTTGGTAGTCGAAAACAATGTGTAGCGGATGGGTGGGGGTACCCGGAATTCGGTGGTTGACGAGGTCCTGGACGAGCCGTCACGGAGACAATGGTACCGTTACCTGAAATTTTTGATGTTCGAAATTTGGTACACAAAATATTTAAATCAACGGATGGGGGGTACGCCCTAAAACAAGTCCTGCATAACGTCACACAGAGGACCTGCTCTCCGAGCGTTCCATATGTGTCACTGTCCATAGAGGGCGTGGTGTCCAATATTTGACACCTGAAATGTTTAAATCAACGGAAGGGGGTACCTCGAAATTTTTGTGTCTGAAATTTAGTACTCGAAATATTTAAAACAACGGAGGGGGTACTCCGAAATTTTGGGGTGTCCGAAATTATGTTAAAACACTGTCGTCCGACAACGGGTGGGGGTACCCCGAAATTTTGTGGTGTCTGAAATTTAACCTGCATGTCTAGAGGACGTGATGTCTGAAATTTGACACCCGAAATGTACGCCCACATGACGCATGTGTTCGAATGTAGCAATGGGTATATGTTATGTCATTGGTGTCAGTGGCTTGTGGTTCCTATTGGATATTAATTTGTACATAAAAATAAATTATAGCCCTCCCGTTACCCGAAATTTTTGGTGTCCGAAATTTGGTACACGAAATATTTAAATCAACGGATGGGGGTACCCGAAATTTGAAAGGTGGGTACGCCCTAAAACAAGTCCTGCATGTCTGAAACACTTCCGGGTTCAGGTTCAGCACTGTGCCGACACAGAGGCCGTGGTTTCTGCAAGGCGAGGCGGTGTGGTGTATAATAAGGTACCGTTAAGCGAAATTTGGGTCATCGGGTACCCCCACACTCCGCTTAGCTCTGGACGGGAGGGTAGTGTACCGATACGCGAAATTGGTCGGTTAAAATTTGCGGGCATCGGGTACCTGACACCGAAATTTGGTGATTAATGACACCACAGAGGGGATGGTAGTTGGTTTCTGCATGTAGCAGATTTGGTATGGGCCATCGTGTACCGTTACGCGAAAAGTTTGGAGTAAAGGTTACCTGACACCGAAATTTGATGTTTAATGACGTCCTGACGTTACAGATGAATGATATCAATAGTTAAACATAGATATATATATATATATATATATCCAATTATAGGAAATAATGATTTTATATCATTTGATAAATGATTGATTATATCTCCCATACGTAGTACACCACTGAAAAGTAACTATTTGCAAGTATTTACTTTAAATTATATTGTGCATATCCTTGAACTTGAGTGCACTGATCCTTTGTATAGACCATGCGTGCGTGCGTTCGTGTGTGTGTGTGTGTTTCAACCAGCTCTAAAAACTGGTTTGCAAGCAAGTTGTCAGCCGGTCTGTTGTAGTGATACTCAACTCTCTCTCTCTCTCTCTCTCTCTCTCTCTCTCTCTCTCTCTCTCTCTCTCTCACACACACACACAGCCTTGAAGGCTGACTCGCTTTCTCTCTCTTTCTCTCTTTTACAGCCTTGAAGGCTTTCTCTCTCTCTCCCTCTAAATATACAGTGGGACACGTTTAACACGAAATGACGGGGACCAGCTGTTTTTTCCGTGTTAACCTATATTTCGTGTTAACCGAATTTCGTGTTAACAGATAAAAAGTGAAACAAAATGAGGTACAGAACCTACTGTACTGTAAATGGTCAAATACAGAAGATATTACTTACTGAATTTATTAGTAAAATAAATCAATAAAGAATATTGAATACGTACTAATATATGATCGTTTTATTTATCCTCCTGGATTATTATACAGTAATTAATTTTTTCTTAAAATGTAAAGTTATTGTAGTGAAAATGTTCAATTCTTTTTAAAATAGTTCGTTATTTTCTTTTGTACAGAATTCTGCACTACTTGATTTTCAATAAATTGTTCTAGTTTATCGACGTGCTCAAACATTTCACATTCAGAGTTGGCTTCTAAAAATCGATGAACACATCTCAGCAATGAAAGTGTATCCTAGCGGTAGGAACTCCTGTCATATCATTTTCCATGTCAAGTTCGTCGGCACACTCATCATTTTCACAGTTTTCACTATTTCTACGATATCACTGTCTGTTAATACGAGAGCCGTAGTTACGTTCTCGTCGACAGACATCTACTCATTTAGAGAAACTGAATCATTTAATGCTGATGATACGTGATTAAACATTTCAGACAGGGTAGGTCCATTTTCAATTTCTTCCCATTCGGTTTGTTTAATCTCTGAATTTAAAATGAATCGAACATGAGTGAAACAATTTTCAATAGTTTTAGCTGTCACGAGGTTCCATGCTGTTCGCAGCAAATTACAGGCGTCCAGTAAATGTACACAGAAATTGTTTTTACCTCTATAGCGACCAATTTTTTCCAGATTTAAACGTTTACGTTTATCGTTACATAATATATTACAAAGTGTATCATACGGAGGCGAACGACATACACCACTCTCGCAAAAACACATCACTTCTAAACATCTATAAACTTTTTATTATTGGATTTTGTTCTTAGAAAACGATACAATCGAGTCCATTTTTGGCGTTCTCTCATAGGTTCGTTACCCACTTTTCTAGCATGGGTCGAACAAAAAGCGCACCGAACTCTGTCAGTATAAGATGTAGGTAATAATAAAACCCACGGCAACCATACTATGAACTTTACGGGCCATAACACAAATTTCTTTAGCCTTTCGTGTTCACTATGATACGAATCTGCTTGAATAAGCATACATGTATATGTACAGTATTTAACGGATTTTGTCCAATCAGCGTCTAGCACTAAATTAATGTGACGTATTAAATAATATAAACGTTCTCTCTTCCATCTCTTTTTATGTTAATTTGTTGGAAAATAACTATTTTTTTTGTAATTATTTAAGATAAAATAAGAATTATTAAGCTAATTACATAGTCGATTAGAAGCTGGACGCTAACCTTGTCGTTCGCAAGTGTTGTGTGAGATGTCACAACCAACGAGAGAACGCAAGGCTTGACTGACTTCATCCGGTCTTCAGTGAAGGCCTCACTCCAACGCTTCAGCAGAAAAACATGCAACTTATTTTCTTGCGTTTGCGGGCAAGCTCCACTGTCCTCCAAATCGATGACAACAGCATTTCCAAATCTTGTGTTCAACAATTCCATGAAAAGTACGTCATACTTGCACTTGATCTGCAGTGACTGCAGTTAGTGACGATGTTTTGCATGATTCGGCTAACGCTAAAACGGTAACGATAACACTAAGAACGTCAACGCTGAGAACGTAAACGTTAACGCAAACGCTAAAGTTAATGCTAATGCTAAGAAAGATGACCCTAAGAACGCTAAAAAACGCTAACGCTAACGATAACGTTGATCTAGTAGTAATAGTGTTAGTTATGAATGATTTGCATGATTCGGCTAACGCTAAAACGGAAAACGTAAACAGTAAGTACACCAACGCTAAGAACGTTAACGCTAACGCAAACGCTAAAGTTAATACTAACGCTCAGAAAGCTGACTCTAAGAACGCTACAAACGCTAACGCTAACGATAACGTTGATCTGGTAGTAATAGTGTTAGTGATGAATGATTTGTGTGATTCGGCTAACGCTAACACGGAAAACGTAAACAGTAAGTACGCCAACGCTAAGAACGCTAACGCTAACGCGAACGCTAAAGTTAATGCTAACGCTTAGAAAGCTGACTCTAAGAACGCTACAAACGCTAACGCTAAGAACGCTAACCTAAGAACGCTAACGCTAACGATAACGTTGATCTTGGGGCAGTGATTTTCTTTGCTCAACACTTGTACGAATAGCCGTGCAGCAGTATAACCTCATCATCAACAACGATGACAAAGAACTTTTTTTTTCCTTGGAGCAGCAGACAAATGTTGAGCAGTTCAGGGACAAATTCAATCACTTGGAAAAAAGGCATTCTTCCCCCCCCCCCGGCGTACAGCAGGCTTTCATCTTTGGCTCCGCTATGTACGTACATCGTGTAAACGAAGAGGTGTAGGAGTATCCCCAAGAAGCGTTTTCCTTCTTCGCAGACGACGCTATGCAACATTGAAGCTCACTGTTCCTACAATTTGAGAACACAAAGCCACAGAGGCAGTTGGATTGGCTAAGGAAGTGGAAGGTGACGATCAACACGTAGAAATAGACAAAAATTAGTACTGACTCAAGGACAACGAACCTGAGGGGCAAAAACCAAAAAAGTGAACGATTATTTAGTGATTAAAAGCGTTATTCTAAGCATAAAAAGACTAAAAATAGACCTCGAACCTCGCATAAGGTACCATTCTCTTCGTCTCATCGTCTTCTACAAGATTCAATGGTCAAAAATTAGTATTGACTCAAGGACAACGAACTGAGGTCAAAAAAATGTACGATTATTTAGTGATAATAAGCGTTATTTTAAGCATAGAACGGGTAAAAACTGACCTCGTACCTCGAATAAGGTACCATTCTCTTCCTCTCATCGTCCTCTACAAGATTCAATGGTCAAAAATTAGTATTGACTCACTGACAACGAAACTGAGGTCAAAAAATTTGTACGATTATTTAGTGATAATAAGCGTTATTTTAAGCATAGAATGGCTAAAAAATAGCCCTAGAACCTCGAATAAGGTACCATTCTCTTCGTTTCATCGTCCTCTAAAAGATCCAATGGTCAGAAATTAGTATTGACTCACGGACAACGAACCTGAGGCCAAAAAATTGCACGATGGAAGAATTTGAGATATATAGGGCGTACAATGACGTACACAGTCGTGACTTCGTACTAATCGATCATTTAAATTTTAAATCAAACCCGCTTTACGATACCGCAATAAACATGTCTGCTGCATGCTCAACGCTCTCGAATATTTCTAGAGTTAGTATTTGTCATGCGAAGTGCTGCTGGTATAGGAATCGGAAATGTGTTTTTTAAATGAAGAAGTGGACTGTATGAATCTGAGTTAACTAGCCATTTATTGAATAATTATATAATGAAGCGCATGGCCCATCCAATTACGTATGGCGTACATTGCCAAGATAAATACCGATAGAAGAAAGAAAAATTGTATAAAGAAGTTACATTATTAAATTTTACATAGCCGCGGCTAGCAAATGGAAAAGAGTACTGATCGGATGAAAGCTGAGTTTTAACTAACTAACATCGCAGCTCGCGATTAGCGACCTGTACATTGAGCGTGACGTAATTGCGCGGGCCGAATGCGCGCGGGTATATAAACAGATACAAAGATTTAACATACTGCCCGCCCAAAATCGGGTGATTTTGACATAGGTTATAGTATAGTTACATGAAAAAATGCAAGTATCCATTAACAAGTTACAAACCTGAAATGTGTGATAATACATAGTATAATGAATATTGGTGCATCGAAAGATGGCTCATTAGATAGCATAAATACAAATACAATATACATAAATATAAATACAATATTGATCAATACTCATCGAACAATATATAATAATAAAATACAAATGCTAGAATGTCTGATGACACATAATAATAATAACAATATACCCAAATTCAATGACAATGATACATGCAATGAATAACACATAGCAAGTAGCATTACACAATAACTAATAGAAATCCAAAGAATTTAATATTAATAGCATGACAATAAGTGCATAATAAGCAAGGTTACATAATAATACAATAGAAATATACCCAAAAAATTCATTATAATAATAGCCCAACAGAAGTATACCCAAAAAATTCATGATAATAATAGCACAATAGAAATATACCCAAAAAATTCATGATAATTATAAACACTGCACAAAACAGTACACAATAACTGACATCACACTGACGAAAAAAGAACACTTAAAATGTTTGCTAATGCACATATAAATAGCGTGGATTAATTTGGCATAAATATAAATATAAATGTATAAATAAGTACATTTAACATTGTACTTAGTAGTACGTAGAGCATGTGCTCATCCGGAAATGTCCCGGGCATGAAGCACTGAAAAACCAATTAGTCTGATGCCACGGGAAGTGGACACAGTTTGTGGATAGGCCTACGCAGGATGCCGTTTGTGGTGCGGACATCCGCTACGCGTACTAATGAATCCTGCCCTACATAGATTTGGGTGACAATACCACGTTTCCACTGCAGAGGTGGGGTATTGTCTTCTGAAATGAGGACGAGTTGTTCTGGAGACAAATTTTTTGAATGTTTTCTCCATTTATTTCGTTGTTGCAGCTGATGCAGATAATCTCTTGACCAACTCTTCCATATAGAGTGGGTGAATCTCTGCAGAAGCTGTCATCTCCCCAAGCGACCCATTTTTATATCCGAACAGTCGGGTTCCGGGAGCGCAGTAAGTGGAGAACCAACTAAGAAATGTGCTGGAGTCAAGGGCTCGGGATCCTCGGAATCACTTGAAATGGAGAACAAGGAACGTGAATTCAGACATGACTCTATTTGAGTCAAAACAGTGTAAAGCTCTTCAAAGTTGAGAAGCGTACTGCCGATAACGCGCCGTAAATAAAATTTAACGCTTTTACTCCGCTCTCCCATAGACCACCGAAATGAGGTGCTCACGGAGGTATTAAAGACCACTTGACCTCCTGTGAACTGGCGAAGTCCTGAGTGGATTGTTGAAATTCGTCTTGTTGAAAAAGTTTGTACAAATCGTGTAATATAGTGCCAGCACGACGGAAATTTGTACCGTTACCGGAAACTATTTGTGCAGGGATGCCCCTGGGAGCTATGAAGCGTTTTAAAGCAGCTATAAAGGCGTCTGCAGTCAGATCTGATACCAATTCAAGGTGAATTGCCTTAGTGGCCATGCAAATGAAAAGTGAAATGTAAGCCTTTGTGATTGATTTGGACCGCTGCCCGCCCTGACGTAGAAATATGGGACCGGCATAGTCGACGGCACATTGGGAAAATGGCTTAGAGGGAGTGACTCGGGAAGAGGGTAATTGTCCTAAAAGCTGGCTCGAGCCAGTTGCGCGAAATCGAAAACAAGTGAGGCATTTGTGTATCACGGAGCGTATGTAAGATTTATCATTGATGATCCAATATCTTTGACGTAGAGAGCACTGCGTTAATTGTACTCCGGCATGGAGTAGTCGAATATGCTCGTTTTCTATATTTAGTCTAGTAAGATGAGACTGCGGGTGAAGTATTATCTGGTGTTTACTATTATAGTTGAGCTGAGACTGTTGAAGGCGTCCGCCCACGCGTAATATCCCCGTGTTGTCTATAAAGGGATTAAGCGAAAAGGTTTTAGTAGTATTAGGTACAGGCGTTGTGCCTGGAGTTCTTTAATTTCGATGTCGAAATGCGATAGCTGTGATTGACGTATACAAATCAAAAGTGCGCTGTGTAGCTCTTGTGAAGTTAAAAATGAAGTGTTACTGTTAGCAAATTTTAACCGACCAATTTCGCAATTTCGCGTAACGGTACACTACCCTCCCGTCCAGAGCTAAGCGGAGTGTGGGGGTACCCGATGACCCAAATTTCGCTTAACGGTACCTTATTATACACCACACCGCCTCGCCTTGCAGAAACCACGGCCTCTGTGTCGGCACAGTGCTGAACCTGAACCCGGAAGTGTTTCAGACATGCAGGACTTGTTTTAGGGCGTACCCACCTTTCAAATTTCGGGTACCCCCATCCGTTGATTTAAATATTTCGTGTACCAAATTTCGGACACCAAAAATTTCGGGTAACGGGAGGGCTATAATTTATTTTTATGTACAAATTAATATCCAATAGGAACCACAAGCCACTGACACCAATGACATAACATATACCCATTGCTACATTCGAACACATGCGTCATGTGGGCGTACAATTCGGGTGTCAAATTTCAGACATCACGTCCTCTAGACATGCAGGTTAAATTTCAGACACCACAAAATTTCGGGGTACCCCCACCCGTTGTCGGACGACAGTGTTTTAACATAATTTCGGACACCCCAAAATTTCGGGGTACCCCCTCCGTTGTTTTAAATATTTCGAGTACTAAATTTCAGACAAAAAAATTTCGAGGTACCCCCATCCGTTGATTTAAATATTTCGGGTGTCAAATATTGGACACCACGCCCTCTATGGACAGTGACACATATGGAACGCTCGGAGAGCAGGTCCTCTGTGTGACGTTATGCAGGACTTGTTTTAGGGCGTACCCCCCATCCGTTGATTTAAATATTTTGTGTACCAAATTTCGAACATCAAAAATTTCAGGTAACGGTACCATTGTCTCCGTGACGGCTCGTCCAGGACCTCGTCAACCACCGAATTCCGGGTACCCCCACCCATCCGCTACACATTGTTTTCGACTACCAAATTTTGGACATGGACGGAGACCATCGACTAGGGCCTATGTGTGACGTCATGAACTGGAACCCGGAACTGTTTTAACATTCGGACACCAGCTGCCAGGGCCTCTGTGTGATGTCATGAACTGGAACCCGGTTAGGGCGTACCCACCTTTCGCGTACCCCCATCCGTTGATTTAAACATTTCGGGTGTCAAAATTCGGACACCAACCATTTCGGGTACCCCCATCCGTTGATTTAAATATTTCGGGTAACGGTACCCGATGGACCATATCACCAAATTTCGGTACCCGATGCCCCCAAAATTTCGCGTAACGGTACCCGATGACATCGCCTCTGCGCGTCCGGGCAACCGCCGAATTCCGGGTACCCCCATCCGCTACACATTGTTTTCGGCTACCAAATTTTGGACATGCAGAAACCACGGCCTCCGTGACGTCTTGAAACAGGTTTTAGCCATGCGGACGCCAGCGACTTGAGCCTCTGTGTGATGTCATGAACTGGAACACGGAAGTGTTTCAGTCACACATACACACACACACAAAACAGTGACGTCACATGGACAGCTCGGACACCAGCTGCCAGTGCCTCTATGACGTCATGAACTGGAACCCGGTAGTGTTTTCAACTGGAACCCGGAAGTGTTTTCTAACCCCCACTTTTATACTACTCTAATAATAATAATAACTAATAATAAAATTAGCTTAGTTCTTTAAAGTCTCTAATTGTTTTATGTACTGCAACCCTGAAATACACGACTTATTGTTTCATGTTTTAAACGGAAAATTCAAATAAATAAAGAACATAAATCTAAAAAGAACAGTGTAAATATGTAATCTAGAAACACGTTGTAAATCCTGGACATCAATTCAGAGGCATTTATAATATGACAGGTTATTTGCATACCACCACATTATTGTAAATAATTGAGAAACTTACGCAATCTTACAGACACACAAACACTCACACAAAGTCATTAAACACAACGTAATTAACACTGAGTCGATTCAAATGTAAACAAAACACGAGACAATTTCTACGGTATACTTGTCGGAAACACAAAGCAAACGAATATTTTACCAAAAAGTATTGTCCATTAAAAGCTTCAAATAGCAATAAGCAGCGTATGGCCAAGTACTTCAAGAGCCATTATTCGTATAGCTAAGAACGAACATACAGCAAAATAACCAAAAAATGTTTTATAATAGCTGAATTTTAAATTTGTTAAGATTTAATACATCGATAAAATTTTAGCTTTAAAAATGTAAGTGTCTAGACACGTTGAATACCCAGTTTACTTTGAAAATTTTCTGAGAACACAGTTATACTTTACTCAAAATCCACGATTCCAAATCTGAAGCCAATTCTTTGCTAAAGCCATGTTACTTTTGCTAATTTGGCCTACAACTGTAAACTAGCACTCCCCTAAAAATGTTCCTCACAGACAACATGAATATTATTTTTAGTATTTCCAAGTTTATCTAATGTTTCCTCTAATAAGATGATTTCCGCTTTTATCTTATTGTTTTAACAAACTATTTTAATGTAGTTACATTAAAAATTGCATTTCAACATTTAAAATTTAAAAATTACATGAAGCAAACAAAAATTATTTTGTAATTTTATATTTATTATGGGCTGCAATTGTTGTTTATTAATAAAAAATATGTTGCGTACTGCAAAGAAAATGATGTTTAGTTAAACTTTACATAACATGTACTGTACGTTTGTACAAAAAAACACATAAAATGTTTTATTTTAGAGAATAGTTACATATTTGTAGTTACAAATATTTGTTGTTGAAATTTAATTTCAAATCTATTTTTTAACACACATGAAATTGTTGTTAATTTATATGTTAAGTTGTAATGCACCCTACAGATTGTTACGAATGTGTAAAATAATTTAGCAATTATTGTTAAAAGCTAATGAACGCTGTGAAACGTTGAGAATCTTAAATAAGTGTCTATATCTACTGGTGAATTACTCATAATACAAGGAATATGTGCATTGTACGCGAAGGAGAAAACAGGAAAACAAATTGAATTCACGAAAAAATGTTACTTTTGAGTCTTGGAGAGGAACGAGATTCGGAAGGTAGGTAGCAGTGGAACTGACAAGTGTCATAAGTCTGACACTGATTGTGACAAAACAAAGAGAAGCATTGTATCGCAGTTAGTGAACGACACTTCGTGGGCCCAGGTTTCGTCATGGGCCTTTTGTTATGTTCCCATGACATAAATGTCAATTATATTTGAAAAGTGGCAACAAATTGAAACGATTCCGAAAATACGCGTACACAACAAGGGTTGGGATTTTTATTCCTTTGTCAACAAACAATGAAGAAACAAGTTCTGTTGTATCCAGTGTATATTAACAACATGCCGTCGTAGCTTCATGTATGGAAACAAATATTTTTGTAAGATGTAAACAATCACAAGAAAGAAAATTACACACACACGCACACACACACGCGCACACACACACACACACACACACACACTAAAACTCGTCACTTTTTACATGGATATTTTTTCAACATTTATTCACTTTTTTAGTTCCGATTTTATTATACAATCAAATAACATTGATTGGGTTTAAAACACTATTGAAAATTCAATTTACAATTTAAACACGTTCTTTATTCTGCTCATTATTTCGTTTGTGTTAATAAACCTCAAGAAGAAAATTTTATTTAAAACTTTACAAACTGTACTTATAGAATTTAAGTTTTGAATACGTTGATAAAAAAGAAGCATAGTTATAACTTCCGATCCCATACCTTCATACTCTTTGTATCACCATTACCATCAACATCCTCCCGCTTTTTCTCCTGATTCTTTGCTGATTTAAGATTTTTCCTGGTAGTCCCGCACAAATGGTTAACCTTTGCAGCTTAATAGCTAAATTTGTCATTTGTCAACAAACACTGTAAGAGCCGATTAGGCTAACTGAAATGTTCCACACTCGTATGTAATACGATGTTTTGAGAGCGACTCGTGAACAGGAAATAACACTACTCCAAGTGGATTTTAGTTTCCTACGAAATAAGCCTCTTTAAATGAATCGTTCTCCTTTTCATTAATGTTTTATACACTGTTTGCTAATAACTTTATTTAATCTTTAATATCAAACAATGTATCAAAGTTTGCAACGTTCTAAATTTGAATTCCTAGAAGAGATTTGTTTAATATAAATATAGAAATCTCCATTAATAATTTAATAATATACTTAATATAATATTGAAAGTTTCTCTTGTGAAAACTTACTCGTCTTTTTCGTTGAACGCGTTTCGGCGTCGTATTCGCCTTCGTCAGCTTAGAAACCTGAGCTTGGGTTTCTAAGCTGACGAAGGCGAATACGACGCCGAAACGCGTTCAACGAAAAAGACAAGTAAGTTTTCACAAGACAAAGTTTCAATATTATATTAACTGTAGTGCTGTGAAAGAAGATGATGAACAAACAAGACAACTATAATACCGCAGACAGAGCGTATTTCATCAATAAGTACAGAAACGCCAAAAACAAGTAACAAAAACTTCCTTACACATAGCCTTCAATAAAACTTGCCGATAACACAACATCATACCAACACACGCACAAGTTACAATAAAACAAAACACACATACAGCACTTCAAACCAAACGCAAATTAGAACAATTTAACCTAAATAACATAATCAATTATTTGTACCATAAAAAAGACACACTGAACAGACAGGCATACAACTTACACATGAAACTTACACAAATATTACACCACATAGAACTTGAAAATGTAATACAACACTCACAAGACAACATAGGAAAACTCAAATTGACAATACAAGATCGACACAATAAAAAAATAACGAACCTCACAAAACGCGTAAATACAAGGTTTCTAAGCTGACGAAGGCGAATACGACGCCGAAACGCGTTCAACGAAAAAGACAAGTAAGTTTTCACAAGAGAAAGTTTCAATATTATATTAAGTGTAGTGCTGTGAAAGAAGATGATGAACAAACAAGACAACCTTAATAATATAGTTCGTATCACTTGGTAGAGATCGTACAATTAAAACAGATGTACATTTATCCGTTATAAATCAGTAAGAGTAACATAACATTATTACCAACAGCCAGTATCCAATATCTATTTAAATATTTCAACAGACATTATAATGCCAAACAGTTTCAAGAGTCATAAGGCATTTCTAATAAAAAAAGAAAATTAAATTGATAGTTTACACTTACATATAGTACGGTTTTTATTGGTAGTGAATATGCACTACGCTTCCACCACATAATTGAAATAGAAAAATTGAAATTTTTAACTTATAGCTGTCTTAGTTTCTATATTAATAATGATATATCTTTCGTATCGTTGAAACTGAACTATCATGTGTTGTGATAAGTAGTGATAAGAAACGTAAGAGAATGTGACCAATGAAACTGATAATAACCGGATCATAACTGTGAAAAATTTAGAGAAATGGTTGGACATGGTGAGTGGTAGATAGAGTGAAAAAATAATCTAATTTAGCTAAGCGTTCAAGACCTATACGACGTAATTCATGACTACTACATGAATACTAACATTCATGGTTCATGTATCTGATTATGTAACTGAGACTGTCTTCTTGCGTTACAGGTGAAATATAGGACCAGAAAGAAGTTGGTGATTTTTTTAAAAGCTTCATTTCCGCTGAACTAACTCACCTCCTTCTCTAAAATTCTATTATATATCTAATGTTTTATACTCCTATCATATTGAAAATTTAGAAAGTTTTTAGTTTTTTCAATAAATTATAATATTTTGTGAAAATTTGCTATTAAACCCTAATTAGAATGCGGTAATTATTGCGGAATTTAGTGACTAACTGTTTGTACTAACAGTAATCTGTTAAATTGAATACGTACCTTAATAGCTTTTATCATTATTTCATTTAGAAATTATTCTAAAATTCTAACAAATTAATCAGGAATTAAACAAATTGATACAACATTTCAAATGACGCTTGTGTAAATGTTGTTTTTCTGATATTGAATTCATTCCACCGTATTACCATAGCAATCAGTATTCAGCATTTTCAGATTTTTCTGGTTAAACGTCGGCAGCAGTTTTGAAGATTATTATGTATAAATGTAGGCCTAATATTCGGGGACTTACCATGTCAATGTTTGGTGTCCGTAGAGCTTTACGCTTCATATGATACAGTTTTGTAGGAATGGTGGATTAACATAATATGATGTATTTATACACTTTTATTTTCAAAAGATGCAAAGCGAGCGTGTTTAGAATTTTATAAAGATTAAAATGTTTTTTAATAGTTTCTGCGCTATTAAAATGAACCGGATGAATGTCCAATCGGTCCAGGAATACTTACTTGGCTGTTTGAGACTAACGTAATGATAAATTTTAACAATTACATAATTTTGTTCAACATAAATTTATTTTCTAAATATGTATTGGGCCAGCATGCTTTTTAGTTAGGCTTCCTATAAAATAATATCCTGGGCACCAAAGTGAGCATACAAAATGAAATTTTCTGTAAAAAAAATAATAATATCAAAGGTGTACAGTGACGTTGTTAGAATAGCCAAAATGTTCAGTATTACCTAATATAATTAGGCTACTAAGTAACTCTTTGTATTATAGAATGTAGGTAATGGAGGATAAGATGCAATAGAAGAAGATAGCGTTTATTCAGGAGAAAATCTAAAGCTTACGCTGAGCCTAGTACAAATACCGTCAGTAGTGTTTCCAATCTAAGAAGGATTCTATCGCATTAATATCGTGTTCAACATACAACAGGTATCACAATAGTGCATTTATTTAAGTAAAATGTGTAAATGCAACGCTTACACTTTATTTACAATTACTTTATAATAAATACTAAAACGTAGCAAATACGACATTACCTCTGAAAGTGTAAGTTATTTATAATGCTATCCAATTAATGCAATAGATTTTGTAATAAGATATAGGTGTAAAAAGGAGAAGGAAAAACAGTATTTTCCGCTGGTAATTATTAATGTCTGCAAAATCAAATTTAGCACTGTTATACGATGGAAGCCACAAATGGCAATCTGTCTTTAAGCAGGCGAAACAACGCCGTAATCTTATTTTTGTACTTCACGCTGTATATTAAGAGTATGAAACTTCGTAATGTGTTCTGTATTGGATTTTATTACATCCGCTAATACTTAGAATTAGTTAGCCGAAACTAAAATAATACAATCTCTGTGTATTTAATTAGTTTGTCCGGAAACATAACTGAAATGGTTTTCCTTACGGCGGGGCCGGGTTTTACCGGTAACTTTCTATAGTTAAATAATGACAGATTCAGGACACAAGAAGTTCGTGAAAACCGTCAAACAGTATCACACATATTTAGACCTACATAAATCTATAATCTGATACAGACAACAAAGTAAAACACAAACACAGACACGCACGCGGTCTTTCGAGTGGACTCACATAAAATTACAAAATGGGTGGGGGGTGTAGCATTGTTTAGGTGTTACCTTCAGCCTCTCATTATAGATTATTAGCGCTGTAACTAAATTTTCGATTTTACATGTTATTTTTATGAATAAATTTATTTTCATTATATACGTAGGTAACTTTCATTATTGCAACTTATAACACTATATACATAAGTTTTATTTCACATCAAGTGTTTATGTCTATTGTGATAGGTCTTATAATATGAAAATTAACATAAAGAATTAAGATCGGTCTATAATCTTATAAAAAGGAAAGGCACTAAGTTGTGATATAACACATTGCTCAGGGATTCTACACACTATACATTTAAATGCACAATTCACAAATTTTTTCTTAACATTTCGTAAGGCTTTGTTAGTAATACGTGCCAACCTACGTTACGATGCAAAATGCTGTTCCTCCGTTTAAGGAGCATAAATGAGAAAAGTGGTATGCTGCAAACAACTATTTAAAAATTTGGCTTCATGTATTCTGTACCCATTTAGTTATTTAAATCCCAGACAGGAAGGGAATTTCAACAAGCAATATCAATATGTTGGTAGTATATTAACAAGTCATATTACGTTAACGAATATTTTGTAAATATTAGCTATGTTTAATAGAGCCCAAAATATATAGTGTATTATAAAATGTCTCCAAGTTGTTAGAAATGTTTAACTCCTGCAGAACATGAATATTATATAGTAGTCTAGAATAGTCAATAAAAGTAATTGGATTGTTTTCGACTTAAATTATCTAAGAAAGCTTCTTTCCACATGGGTCCAAAAAACTATAATAAAACATAACTAATAACCAACTGATTGAAATAACAACCAATGGAATGCTTGAAGTAAAGGCTTGGTTTGATGGGGTTTGTAACTGACATGTTAGAACATGAAGTGATATAAGAAGAAAAATGCAATACCAAAAGAAACAAAAATGAGTGTAAACAGAAGTAACTGATTAAAAATAATGGTGGATGTAAATATTTAATACTGAAGATGGCATCAGATTCTGTAATGGTACTTGTACTTTCATATTGCACAAACTAGAACGATTGTCCTCCGCTTTAGATGTTTGTTTTAAAAAATAGCATTATCGAATAGAAGTATTGACGTTACATACAAAATCTAACAAACATTAAGGAAGTTAAAACTGAATTCCGTACAAGCAGTGTCTATAGGTACTGAAACAGAGTCTCGGCTTGTATGCGTCTACTTATTAAAAATTTCTGTACGTTGAAACAAAAGATGGGACTTTCGTTCTTTCTACAGCCCCTTATCGTATTATTTTCATTTGTTTTTAAACCTATACAATTTGTCGATAATACTTCAGGCGTAAATTGTTGTAGATTAAAAATGCGATATTACTTCAATTAAAAGTATTTCTTATATTATTATCATATACGTGTACAGTATTATTCGTTTTAAGCAATGTATCGTGAATATTGTTATGTAATATTATTTATGTAGTTCTTTTGTATTGGTTGCCCCACGTTGTGTGAGCCAATTTTGTTATGTGCAAATTTTAGATATTCGTATTGATGTATATAAATTCTTCTTTAACGCCTCATGTTGTACGCGCTAATTTTGTTATGTGCAAAATCTGTGTGGTTATTTTTATATTTGTCTAGAACTCACGTTTGAGTGCCAAAATACGTAATTAAATGCATAGATTTCTAAAAAAAATTTTTTTTTTTTTTTTTTTTTTTTTTTAATGGTTGACAAGCCGAATTTTGTAGGTGCCGAATATGTAAATAAAAATCTGAGTGTTTCTTAATTTATTTTTAATTATTTTATTTAAATTTGATTTGTTATTTTTAACGGTGTTCTTATCGACACTTCTCGTTGGAGCGCTAAGTCTCGAATGCTGTGATTTTAATTGATGTAACTGGAGTAGAGATAATTACGTATTTTATATTCAATATAAAAATAATCAATTAGGTATTTGCTTCTTGAATATATAATTAATTCAAAAATTGATTGAACTTAATAATTATTTAAAATCGGAATATTATCGTGGATCACCTTGATACCCTGGAGCCAGTGCCAGATTTCGCATTAAATTTCGTCAGCGTAAGCACTCGTATTTTCGATAATTTACTAATTATTCTAAATAATTACACCAGCTCTTATACAGTTTACTTCAATATTCTTATATTGGTTTCCTAAACGTTTCCTTTAATATAAAACAAATAAATCCTTTCTGAACATTAGTTACCCTAGCTTATCAATTAATTGCTCAGAGGTTGGCACTATCGAAAAATCTTAAGGAATAAGTTTATTGTTTTTAGGTTAATTCGAAATACACTAAATTGTGTTCTTTTGACTACAATAAGCTTTTCGAAAATGTCCTCAGTGAAGTACAAAACATCATAATACTTCTATATATTATATAAAATAAATAATTGCTTACAACTAAGGAACGAAACAGAGTTTTCGAGTACATCTTGGTTAACAACAATTTCACTTCTTAATTCTACGTATAAATAAAAAATTACCTTACAACTAATAAATCACAACAGTGTTAGTGTTTAGTGTTTTCAGTGTTTGTTCAAAGAATTAAATAGTGTATATTCAGTGTCACAGTTGGGTTATGTTGAAATAGTAATTTGGATTGATGTCACCGATTTTTTAATCACTTTCCTCCTTTTGGTATGACATTTTCACAATTTAATATGTATACGTCACTATTCACAGTTTACTTGGTTGATTATTGACTGAATTAATAATCACTATTGGATATTAGTAACCTAACCAGTCTTTCGTTCCAGACTTACTAATAATTTACAGCCACACGTATTACAGGGAACTCGTCCTTAACTCTCCGAGGTTCAAGAATCAACTAATTCTCGTGTGTCAACTTTTCTGGCTTCTCGGTGCAGGATTTGCAAAATTCCGAATAATAGAAGCCTTAGGCATTGTAATTTGATGGAGTCGGTTATTCTGGTTCAAATATACCTCTAAATACTAATTGCAAAACTCCCATATTTTGCTAGATACAATGTTAATGATATTGTCATAAATGAAATCCCTTGTTTTCACTGATCATTTTGATACCTTACAAGATAGGCTTTTGTTCATTATCTGTATATGTTACATTTTTGATTTTTAACCGAAATTTATGTTTTATGCTTAACAATATACCTTCTGTACCCTTAATGTTATAAAACAATTTCTATTTATTGTAAATATAATAATAATAGTTAAATAAATTGATATCAGTACTGGTCATGACATATGTTAACATTAATGTCTTATAAAAGCTACCGACTGCGGTACAATCATAATATTGTCTTATGTACACTTTAACATCATTAATGTCTTAATACATGTTATTGCTTATATATAAAATTTAATCATACTATGGATCTACTCCCTACCTTAATATACTTATTTTAAAACTTACCATAATACAAATAAAAGTTTTATAGAATAACATTTAACTAAACAATTTCCTTATTTATATAATATAATAATCATCATGACATACTCCCTAATATCCTGGTTAGTTTATGATTTATACTACTACTAACATAATATTATATAACATGATTTAATTAACCATCTTAGTAATTCCTCAAACATAATGATTGTCATCCTGACAAACTCTATAATACAATAGTTAGTTCAGGACTTATTAATAATCACACATGTTTTATGTAACAAAATTTAGTTAAAACATTTGGGTATTAGTCGTCTTCCCACTTCAATTGTCATTATGTTCTTTTAGAATATGTCAGCATAAATACCTAGTCAAGTCATAATTTCTAGTTACTGTTTTACACCTACTGATACACAATTATTGTTTCATATCACTGATTCCTGAATTAACACACTTTCCCTTCACAATATAATATTAATCAATTATACCTAATGTGATATGGGTCTTACCTATTTTTAATACAATATGATATAAAGTATTTAATTGAAATAAGTGTCACTATGATTTCATCTGACATGTTTACTTATATATTATACATGATTACTACATATCAGTTTTATAATCTTAATCAAACATATTAAGACACATAACTTACAAAATGAACTTAGTACTTTACTGTTATCTTGTATTTCAACTGGCTTTAGTGACTTGGTTATGTTATGCACTTTGGCATATGTCTATTCTTCAACATGTATGAATTTTAATATTTATTTTAAGGGAACAGTCACGTTACAATATTTTTTAGCCTTTCTGTTTTCGGTTACAAAGCATTCAGTCTTTCTACACGAGGACCTTTTAATGTGTGAATGAATTACAGTAATAGTAAGATACTGGAGATAAAATGTTAGAAAAAATTATTACATTTTGCTTACAGATTTCAATGTAATTGAGGTTACAATAAAACCAGCAATTGACGTTAGATGGTTTCAGCACTGTCGTTTCATAGAACAGCACGCGAGAATCGATTACAATAATTACGTGGCTTTACGTGTTGCATGTCAGACTATCAATTCTGCATGCGGTAGAATGTGGACTGCAAGCGCATGTTTTTCTAACATTATCTAAACGTATGGTTTTTAATGACGTATTTTACAGCATGCTCTAGTATACTATAGTAATACTACATGCTTACTTTTCTCCTACTTGAATTTTAGTATTTAATTATTTAATTAATGAAGTTGTGTCATTGGTTATAATCACAAACAGAAATAACACTGTTGCGAGGAGGGAACAGTCCCACCACTAAATCTAAGGGTTACACCCACGATGATGTACTATAAAAACTCTAGCATTAGCTGGAGAAGACAGATATGATTGTGTAAGAGGTCCAAGAGAACTTACTCATCTTTTCTCGTTTTTATTTTGACTTTGATCTATGTTGGACGGTGTTCTTAGAGAGCCGGAAAACCAGATGTTGTCAATAGTTTGTCTTTGTAATTTTTGATGTAACTAAAAGTAGCTACATTAATTTGTAAACTAAGTACTAGTAACTGAAGGTACTTAGAGTTTAAAAGAGTAATTGAATTAACTGACTCATAGTTTGTCAAGAGGAGTTTGTATAAAGTAACCTGTAAAAGTTCGTTTGTATTTTGCTAATCACAATAAATTGTCTTCAAGAAGAAAGGTTCATTCTAATGATTCAACTTCACCTCCGGAACCACGTCAAACAAACAGTTGTAGCTTAGCAGCCACTCGATAGGTTACAACAATATTAGTGCGAAATATTCTCAGTGTGGTTCGAGAGTTACAGTAACGATATTACTGTGCGCGTTCAAGTGGTTAGTAGTTAAGAGTGGTGTTTTATAATCTGACAGTATAATTGTAATACACTTGTGTTTAATTTTAGTGACATTTTATTGCGTGTGAACAATTTTCATTTGATTTGTTGTAGAGACTGTTGTTAATTACGAACTGTTTAACTGTAACAATTAAAGCTGGTGATTAGTGACTTGATTGTTGTCTTGTACTTATTTTGTTTCCACTGTACCTACGACGATCGAGTAGACCGTCCTAACAGTATGTTTGTCACTTTTGCAGTATATGCACTGATATCAAGTAATGTTTAACACTGTCAGCACTGGCGAATATTGACGTATCATTACTGTCATGTTCTTTGTAAAACATGAATATTTTAGAATTCTATTTCATCTATCAATCTTTTACATTCGTGTAGGCGTTTCTTAATAAGTTATAATTTTCTACGTAGGGAAATAAATAAAATATGTTTCAGTGTTTATTATGTTATTGATTAAATTGTGTCACTGACTTTTTAACATTACACAGTCAACATGATGCCATCCACTATTTGTTCTTTATCATTATATTTACTCGTTGTTTCCTTTCTATTATTTAAAAACGGTGGAGGTAAGGTGCTTTTTTATGTAGTATGTCACTATTCCTGAAAAGCTAGTAGTAATTCTCATTTAAATAAGCAGTTCACCTAGTTTTTTGTCTTTTAAATCTCTCTGTATTATTAGGGAAGTATGTTAGCGTTGTGGCATATTGTTTCCTTCCGTTTTTTCCCTTCTTATGTAATTTCTTTGCTTTTTGCTTAAATGACTCAATTTTAGGTATTTGCATATTCATGTAAAAAATCTCTATAAGCAGCCGCCTAGGAAAGTTAGAATCGGAGATAAAGCTGAACATCAGAAATATTTTAAGTCGAAATTGAAATGATACAAACTTTAAAGTAGACATTGAAGACTTTTAGAAAACCTAAAACTTAACACAAACAGCCCGACAAATTGCATACATATCGGAAGCTTAAATATAAATGAGTCACGCTTAAATTTAAAATAAACTGTACCTTAGAAAAACGAACAAGCAGGGGAAACAAGAATGAATAACTCACTCAAATGAAATATAAATTCATATGTGCCCAAGCGCACACACACAAAAGTTTAAAAAAGCTTTTGTCAGCTTTTATTTGGCGAAACGTTGGCCTACCAGTTACCCACAAAAAGAACCCCCCGCGAGTTTCAAACCAGAAACAATAAAAGAGGCAAACAGAAACTTTCGCTTAAACGTTTTACTTTATATTTGCTTGATTTTAAAAGTCTTTTGTTACTCAGTTACTGATATTACTCAATTGGGAGTGGATTTGATTTTGTGAGGCAGACGCACACAGAACTGTAGCAACCGTAACCTTCTTTTTTCTTAACCACGCCTTTTATCATAAACGGAATAAATACTTCCGACAATGTCCTGACTCGTATAAAACCAATAGAATTTTTTAAACCCACAGAAGACAATTTTCTTAACTTCTGAAGGCTGGGTAGTTGGATCTCCCTTATCGTCTACAGGACATCTACAGGATTATTTTCGTTCACTTTGTCTGCATTTTGAAAACTTCAGATTTATAGTCCTGTTAAAATGTTTTAAGCTCTGTGTATAATTCCATTTGAAAGAGTAACTTAGCTTACTTCTACCAGCACGACATTATACAATGAAAAACATTTACTTGAATTTTGAAATTTACGTTCAAAAATTTCAAATACTACTAGAAGCAGCTACAATAGTTTTTACCGCAACAACCATTCTTTATTCTCTCACGGTTCAGTGGTAGGTGGTGAGACGTTATCAATAACTTCACACCTTCTTGTGAGGTTAAAATCCTTCTTCTTACGCATGGGTGAACAACTGCATATGTCTACCACGTTACCACGTTACCGGTACTTGGAAAATTTGTTCGTGTTTTGCTAAAGTTTTACGAATTTGCAAAATCTATTGAACAGTCCATTACGTCTATACAACAGCGGTTTTTGATTATAAAATATTACTGTAACTGTTAGTGACAAAGTAATTTTCTGTTTATGTAAAGTCGAGTAAATAGATTTTATAAAATCAAATTTTACTACCTTTTATGGAAGTTGTCTTAATGTGTAAGCAACAGTTTTACGTAGTTTTTACAAAAAAAAAAAATAATATATATATATATATATTTTGGAGAACCAAATTATTGCCTTTAGCCTGAAAACTGACAAAATCAAGAAAAGAACAGTCTTGACACAAAATTAGAATAAATATTTTTGACATATGACAACATTATTTCATTAAAAAACAGGACACGGAGATTTTAAAGATGAAGTAAACGGAAATAATCCATTTTTGTGTAAAATATGGGTAAAATATCCAATTGGTAATTTGCCCATTTTTTGCAAATTACCCATTTGCTTTGTTAAAATACACAGATTAATAAAACACTCAACAATACAAAAAAATTAAACCTATTTACCATTTGTAATTATAACTAATATATCTCTAACTTGAGTTCCTCTAAAAACATTTTATCATTTAAAGTAAACTAAGATATATATAACTATAAATAAACCAAGGTATATACTTTTTAATAAACGCAAGAAAGCGGCCTTTAGAGAAAATGTACCTCCCTGCAAAATTTTATCGTGCTAAGGTAAATAATGAGCGGAGTTTAGGGAAGAATATGGTATGCCAGATGTTTAGACGGAAGTTTACTGAGGCTGAAAGTACACGAAGGGATTTTAAGTAAATACTCCCACGCCAAACGGGGCTGCGTTTATTTACATTGGTGAAAATACTCACAGAACTGTATAATAGACAAAAACATTTGACGGAAAGAATTCTTGATTAAGAGTGGTTATTTTCTCTGATATCCGAGCTTGGTTTCTTATTACCTCGTCAGAAAAATTATAATGCTAACCTGTGTTTTAGTGGGATGTGGTTTGTGTGTTGATATTATGCGTAGTCTCTTTTTTTAATATTTGTGTAAGCAAATGTAAAACCATATATAAAATCTATATAATTAATAAACGTCTCCAGACCATCCACAAATTTAATATGGCCTAACATCTAATTTCAAAAACAAAATCTTTTACAAAATTTTATAAATTTACTTCTTGTAAGTAAATTTTAGGTAGGCCTACTGTTCTAATTTAGAGCAGTAAAATATACATGAATCATTTTGTACATTGATATTATACAGTAACTAGAATTTCTTTAACAATAAGTAAAGTCATAACAAATTTCAACTTCACGCATTAAAGGTATTGTAAGGAAACACGACTCTATACATCCTACTAAACGAGATACTTGTTGGTTAAACTTTACTTAAGTTACCATGTGCACACACCGATAAAATCTAATTTTGTGACACAACGTAGAACCTAGTGCCTTCAGTTGCGTCCTATACAATACATAAAACGCCGAGATAAAAGCTTTCGTAGCAGTGCACTTTAGTAACTGTATTACTGTATGGACGTTCTGGAAGTGGAAAGTTTATGTACAAAAGACAATGAAAGTATATCGGATCTGCTGCTATATTATTTAGAGGCCTTTAATATGAAATTTTATGTTTCCTTGAACTGACTTTAAGAGAGGAATATAAGAGGAAATACTCATTAAATAAAATTGAATAAAAACACTTAAAAATTTTGAATAAATTCGTTAATTTGACAAAGAATATATACATGAATTACTTTAATAGCGACTATATAAACCAAATGTTCATCTTTCGAGGTCTCTCTTTTAATCAAATTAACTACGTTAAGTTCGTTTTACAATGATCGAAGTGATCTCCATTATACCGTATCAAATACAGTCTTCTAACCAAATTACCAAATTGATTACCAGTAGAGTTATAAGTTATCAATTGTAACTAACGTTCATACAGTTTTGAAGCAATATACACGCTTCAGAATGGAAGCTACCTATGAGACAAACTGCCAGGAAAACGTGTCGAATAGGATTTTACAGAAGGTATTGTTAAGCTGAAGTGGATTATTTCCGTCAGATTGAACACAAAAGTAAGAGATAAAATAATTACGTAACAGGTCTGCATACATGTCTTAGATGTATCAAATTTTTGAAAGAGGAAATCTCAAATAAAACGGATACTAAGTTTTATAGGCATACCTGGGCATCCTTAATCAGGCTAGTGGTCTAGACTCTTTACAAAAATCAGCAATAATATACAACAATGTAGAGGGAATAAATCATTAAGGTGAATAGATATATGAATAAATGTAGCCAAAATTGAAGAAAAATATAAAATATAAACTATAATTATTAATAACTTAAAATACATTAATTAGTTTGAATGTAAAAAAAGATATAAGTTGGTTTGCTGTAAAGCAAGGAGTACCCTTTATAACACTTAATTCTACCAGCATGAGTAGCATAGATTTAGGTCTACCATACGTGCATTTATTTCTTCACTGGCTGGCTGTTTAATGGAAATAAAATCACGATTCTTGGTCACAAATAAAAGTCTCTTACGTGTAAAAATATGTTACGGTATATATTTTAAATGTATTTAACAGATAATACTTTCAAACTACGTTTGAAACACGTTTGTACGTTAAATTTTTACTTAAAAGAAGCACATATATTACCCTTCGATGTTGAGAGATATCACACATTTTCCAACCGTAAAAAAACTGTCGTGACATTACCAAAGCAAAGTGAATATAATATTGTATCAGTCATAAGGCAAGCAATTATAGTACACTAAAGTCCACTTCAGTAGATTATCAAATATTGTAGATCTATGTACCTAAGTTAAGCCGCTGTGTACCCCATTGCTTAAAGGAGCACACTGTATATTTTAACACAGCGTAGTGGCTTAACCCGTTTTATTTTACAAGAACTTTTCTGTTCTCGCATATAAATAAATCTGTTTTATTTTACAGATAGCATGTATAGTGAATAGAAACAAAAACGTTTTCTCAAACATTGAATTTACAGTAGGTCTATAGTTAGCTAAGAAAACCTGAAGTTACAGCATTGTGTCAAGTAGAATAAAAGACGTAATATTAAAAAGTATTAGAAGTTAGTTACACCTGGCAAGATTGTAGAATGCGGATGAAGTGATTGTTGCGGATTAGTGGAAAGTGATTATTGTGTTGCAATTAGTGCGGAACTCTAAGTTGGTAGTTGACAATTATTATTGCGTGTGGACAAACTTGACTTTGACTTGAATTTCTATATGACAGTATCTTGTTGACTTCAAATTGTTGTTTATGACAACTTTATCATCATCAATCTCAAGGATTAGGCTCATCCTGAACCCCTTCCGAGACCAACTCCGCTCTCGGCCGTCACACGTCTCTCTTCCCCATTGGTCTATATTTCATTGCTAGCACTGGATTCCTGTCACCCGCCATTCTTTTCAAATTTTCACACCACCTTTTATTGTTGCTCCATAGACGTTCCAACAATGGGTCGATCCCCAGTTCCGTAATTATATCCACATTCTTCTTTCTATCGAGAATGGTTCAGCCCAGAGTGACTACTTAAAGCTGGTAATTAGTGACATCATCGGTGTCTGTATTTTGTTTCGACTGTATAAAACGACTACCAGTGAGACCGTCGTAACAATACAGTCGAGCAACACCTCTTGATAGACATCGTTGGGGAACCGAGCCCCAAACTTAATTAATAATAATAATAATAGTAATAATAAAAACGAAAGAAGAAGAAGAAGAAGAAGAAGAAGAAGAAGAAGAAGAAGAAGATGAGGAAGAGGAAGAGGAAGAGGAAGAAGAAGAAGAAGAAGAAGAAGAAGAAGAAGAAGAAGAAGAAGAAGAAGAAGAAGAAGAAGAAGAAGAAGAAGAAGAAGAAGAAGAGGAAGAGGAAGAGGAAGACGAAGACGAAGACGAAGACGAAGACGAAGAAGAAGGAGAAGAAGAAGAAGAAGAAGAAGAAGAAGAAGATTTGGTAATACTTACAGGTAACATTATAATAATATTATAATAATGTAATAATATAATTATAATATATAATTATATATATATATATAATATATATATATATATATAATAATGTCATTCATTATATTACAGTCTGCAAGTCACGTGTAGAAGTATTTAATTGTAGTATCTGTAAACACTTGGTTACTTTTAACTTATTGGAAGTTTTAAAGAAGTCACAAGACTGTGAGTAACCAAGTGCTTACAAATACTACAATTAAATACTAATAATGCGATGCTAGGCGACTGTATTTTGGGTTCAATATTAGAACATCGAACAAAAGTCACATGAGTTGTAGAATTATTAAGTTCACATTTCAATTAGAGTCGTTACTATTAATATTCACATCGCGTCCTGGTCTAATTTGTATTCGTATTGTCGTTTCTATTACGAAGCTGTCGTTTAAAGGAAGATATCTCTAAGTTTACGACAGCTTAGTTTGCTGTCGCTCCATGTGTTATAATCAAGCTCAATACGTGCAGGTATACGTGCAGTGAAGCCAGATGTCTATATGCAAAGGAATGTCCAGCATTGAATTATAATTTAGACAAATTAAAAATATTAGAAAGACAAATTTTAGAAAAATATTAGGCTCACGAAAAACTTTAGAAGGTTGAAAATTAAGAAGTAATGATGAAATATATCAAAGTATAGAAAATGTAACAAAAATAGTGAGGGAAAGAAGACTAGTGTTTTTTTTTTTTTTTGACATTTAAATAGAATGAATGACAATAGGTTCACAAAACAGACCTTCAAATATTTGTGGGGAAAGAAGTCAATATCAAGTTGGAACCCTTAACTTGGCAATGTGAACTACAGGATACATACTTTTCAAAAATTGTTTTAAATTTCCCGGCAATGGAAAAACATATGATTTTATGTTGGCTCACTTGATTGAAGCTTGTTCTGTAAGTAAGATACACCTTGTTTAGTGCTGCTATCTTCAGTACGTTTTGCATAAACATCGTTACAAGTGGCAGTGTCAAGATGGCTTCCTCAATGATAAGAAAACAGCTGTTTCAGGTAAGCGTATTGTTTAAATTTTCGTAGTTTGTCTTATGTTTTATTTTATTTTTATGTTCTTTAGTACATCTACACATATACTGATTTTATGAAAGTTATGACAATATAAAATTTGAGAACTATTTAAAAATTATGTTACTTATAGGTTACACTGCCAAGTTCGCAGACATGTATCTAAATATTTTCTAACTATATTTTTTTTGTTTCTGCTATGTTATTACATAAGAATTATCACTCTTTCCCTTCACTCCTACCACGAGGTCAAATACAATAGCCACCCATTCTTTTAGAAAGTCAGCTAAACAATGAACTGAATTATTTAATTATATATACTAATCTAACCTTATTCATATAGAGCAATATCCTTACAAATAACGTTAGGCTTATATAGAAACATACTGAATTATTAACTTATTGAATTTATTTACTGACTTATTTGTAAAAACAATGGTGGTTTTATGTAATTACAAATTACTTTTAAAAAGAGATGGACAAAGCAAGCCTATTTGTGTGTGTGTTTGTGTGTAAACCATTTTTCATGGAAATACTTCCGTTATAACATGAATATAAATTTTATTTTTTTATTTTTTTAAACTGGCGGATTTTCATCTCGAAAAGCAACAACTGAGGAAATTATGACACTAGCACAACATGCAGTAGGAAGTAGTAAATATAGTAGAAATTATGAAATTCTTGTTCCTGCTCTCATGCAGATTCGGATGTCGAAAGCGAAAATGAGAGTGATGAGGTCACTCAGGTAAAAAAATGAATCAAGTTCCTCTACATCATTTAATTTTGAAGTCGATAGTTGTTTAATTGAAAATAATTCAAATGAATTAAGTGTCGATGAAAACAGTCAAGATATTTTTGTAACTTATGAAGAACTTCTTCTAGACATTTTTGATGAAATTGTTTATAATAAACCATCTATTATATCTCCAATTAAATAATGTTCTGACACGAATGTACCAGAAGATGATAAAAATCATAATAATTTTTCACCACAATTGTCTTCAAAGAAACAGACCAGACAAAGTAATTTACACGTGAAATCACCTATGCGTCTGGCAAAGATAACTTTCAAACTTACAGCAAAAAAAAAAAAAACGAAATAAATTGAAAAAGACAATTAAAGAGCAATTTACATAGGAAGAAGGTATTTTTTTAAATCCAGTACAGATAAATAAAACTTGGTTTCCATTACCAGAAGAAGTGAAAGAGACGTTGGATTACTTGTATAATTTGTTTGATAAATCCTTAATTGATGTTATTGTAACGCAAATTTATATTCAACCCAAATGACAGGTCTTAGTATAGGAGTCACAAAAGAAGAGATTATGGATTTCCTGTCAATGGAATTGTTAATGGGTGTTGTACAAATGCCGGCATACGCTGACTATTGGTCGCAGAATTTACGGTATGAAAAGATAGGCCAATTTGATGCCGTTGAAAAGATATCAAACAATTAGAAGATATTTACACTTTGTGGATAACAATTTCTCTTCTGATGTCAGATACTTCAAAATAAGAACAGTATTGGATGCCATTAGAAAAAACTGTCTTTCTGTAGAAGAAGAAAAACAGTACCCCATTGATGAAATGATGATCCCATACAGTACAAAGGTAATCGGGCAGGATCTAGAAGGCAGTACATTCAGAAGAAGCCCACAAAGTGGGGCTTCAAAGTTTTTGTGCGGTGTGGAGTATCTGGAATAGTATATGATTTTAATATTTATGCAGAAGACAATACATTCACAAATTATACATTTTCAGATAAGAAAGAAATCCGTGGGATGAGTGACAAAGTCATTCACGCTTTATGTCAATCTATCGCTGACAAACCTTGCAGTTTTGTATGTTTTGATAACTATTTCTGTTCGCCTGGACTGATAGCTCATGTAAGAAATGAAAAAGGAAACCTTGCGCTTGGGACGCTACGACAAAACAGATCAGGGGAAACTCGTATCATGTCTGATAAAGAACTTTCTAAAAAAGGCCGTGGATCCTTTCATCAGATTGTTGACAATAATAAAAGGTGGTAGTTGTCAAATGGATAGATAACAAAGCAGTTTTGTTATGCAGTTCCTTTGTAGAGTCATATCCATTAGGTTCTATTAAACGCCATATAAAAATTGAAAATGTTGCTGGCAGTGTACAAGTGAGTATGTCTAAGAGCACTGTTGCTAGTGATTCAGCCAGGCCATATAAATGTGATGTCACATGTCCGCAAATCCTTAAACAGTACAACGTTCACATGGGAGGCGCTGACTTAGCAGATATGTTGGTAGCCTTGTACCGGACTTCAATTAGAACTCATGGATGGTATATGCGAATCTTTTCTCAGTTATTGGATATTTGCGTAAATAATGCTTGGCTTCAATACCGCCGAGAAAACAAATTCCTGGGATGAAAAAAGTACAAAGGCTAAAAGATTTCAGGCTTGAGATTATAAATTCTCTACAGCTGAAAAACAGAAAGCGAGAAAGAAGGAAAACCTAAATTACAGAAGACAATAAAAACACCTACCATCCCTCGTCCACAGGGAAACATTAGATATGACTGCACTGACCATTTTCCAGGCTACACAACCAAAGGCCGGTGCAGATTGTGTCCAAAAGGTGTTACAGCATTTGAATGCAGATAACGCAAGACACGATTGTGTCTCGTTAAAGATAGAAATTGCTTTCTCGACTTTCACATACCATCAAAATAATTAAAACATCTTATTGAACTAACAGCAATGTTATAAATCAGTGTTTTTGATTGTAAATTTTCATTAGTAAACGAAATATTAAAAAACTGTAAACAAAAATTGTAAATATATAAACATACATAATAATTAAAATAGTTTAAGAAATCTATAAAAAGCAGACACTTTTTCAAATTCAGAACTATTCTTTTGTAAATTTTTGCATAATTTAATTAACAATAGTTCTCCTATTAGGTAATTATTATAGTCTGGTAATTTTTTTGTATTCAAGTATTTGATTTATATTCTTTTCAATCTTAAATTCATAAACAGTACATTCATAAAAAATATTTTTTGTAATTAGGTTATTTATAATGAGATTATCTTGATTAATTAAAAACAGTTTCTTTATAATTTACAGTGTTATTTATTACATCCCTACTAATGGAAGTGGTATAAATGGAAACATTAACCTACATGGAATATAGAATATATTTCTTCACAAACTGGCAATGTGAACTGTAGGCTACACAGTCAGAAGCCAAAACTCTTCCACCAACCTGGCAGTGTAACCAATAGGTTACATGGTCATAATTTAACCATCCGTGAACATAAAAAAATATAAACTACATTTTTCTGTTAATTAGTGTCAGAGAATGTAAAATTTTACAAGGAATAAATTTTTTCTGACTTGCGTATAATCGTGCCAAGTTAAGGGTTAAACGAGTCAAAAAGATTTAGAAAAATATATAAACCAGTTGAAGCAATTGGAATAGAATTTTTCGGGGAAAAGTGTTAAAAATGGAAGGAGTCCAGGGTAGGAGAGAGAAAAACGCAGGTTCAAAGTGGACTGAAGACAGGAAGTGAAACGATGAAAGAATATTAGGGAAAGGAAAAGAACAAGGAACAAAGAATTGAAATTGGCATGTGGTCCTCAGATGACCGATACAAATAGAAAAAATAAATATTTGAAATATCCAGTAACGTCAACGCTATCCGTAGCTGAAGTCCGATGAGCTTTCGATTCTCAATAGGCACTCGAACATCTGTGTTATAGGTCCGTAGATTACATCTAGAATGCCCAGCCTACATCATCTGATGGTTGACTAGAGTTGCAACCTATGAAACAGAAGATAAATTGTCAGTTTTGTGCGCAGAGTCAATCGGTTGCGACAAGAATGAAAGGTAAAATTTGTATCGGACCCCGCAAGCCTTGTCGAGGCTTGCGTTGAAACAGTCGACAATCCAGTCGAATGCCTAATTAGCTCACCGACTCTTTCCAGAGGATTGGTCTACGCTCTAGAAAGGGGAACTCTCATTGGGAAACGGACTTATGAGTGAAAGAGGTCGCCTCGGATCTCTCCGTGATAGTCACCTGCCACTTTGTTAGCTAGTTTGGAAGGAGGTCCATCTGACGCTGCAGCTTCGTCCTTTGTAATCATGTAGCCAAAGTGCTGCAATACTACACAGAGTCGTCGACAAAGGCAGACAATGCGATTCCGGACAAAACTGGCAGATCACAAGCTATACAGAATGTTGCAGAATACAGAATCCTGCAAGACTCCGGCGGCGACAGGTAGAATTAAAAAACAGGACCCATCGACGCACCCACTGAAGGTTCGGTAGATAAGATGCGACTTGAGAAAAGTACAATAGAATGAGAGATTGAAGAATCGACCAATGTAAAAAGAAGGTATTCCCTTGTGTCAGTGGTTTGCTAAATATACGTAAGGTATCTCCAAATCCAATTATCTTTCTGTATTTATTTAAAATAATAAAGTTTACATCAAGGGAGGCCTTTCCCATAACATGTTCTAATGCAAGGTTAAGCAGCATTTATGTCAAGCCATCCTACTAAAGTCGTAGGCCAGCCGGAAATTCAAACAAAAGCTAATGTAAATGACTGTTAAATTTCCAAATTTTTTCCTGAATCTGACTGTATTTTACCTGGTCAGTAGTTGACCTTCCATGGTTTAGGCCTGCTTACTTTTCTTCTATGAGGATGTCAGCATATATATCAAACTTGCCCTAATTTATTGGAGTAGTACTTTATATTCTGTACTTTATATTTTTAGATCCGAATATGATTTTTACCTCTGGTCAGTGTCAAGTTTGTCACAGTTTTTTTGGAAATCGGAAACATGACCCTCATTTTCGTGGATTTCGTTTCCCATGACGTGTCCGTTGATTAAATAAATTTAATTAAATCACTACCGACTCGGAACACAAAATGTTTTATGGGAAAAAACACACATATGTGGAAATATACAAACACACAAAAACACAAAAAATGACATCCTAAACGAAGAGACACAATTCAAATCACACATATTATTCGAACATATCACACCCCACACCCACAACATCGATCCTTCAGAAGTCGATGCCATCGCCAAGAACAAGACGGACAGCGCTCCCAGCGACAGCCTCTGAAGAAGCTTATAATAAGCGAAAACTGGTTCAGTCTATAAGGTAAAACGTTTACGTTTTTACACATAAAAACCTTTGTGTTCCGAGTCGGAAGTGATTTAATTATATTTAGCTCATTTTCCATTCACTAGGAAGTTGTTCTGTTTTTTATATGTGCAGCATCAGTTCATGGAACAACTGCATCGTACCTATCCTTCATTACTTTAACCTCTCCCTCGATCTATGTCATTAAATACAGAGACGATGATGACTTCAAGCCAGTCAATTGCTCTTAAACTATTCTGTACGGTGTGATAATTTACGGCTAATTGTCTCCGATGCTGCAATCTTGAATTCCATAGAGTTTCTGATGTATTGCCAATTGGATCGAAAAGCTCTTCTTTGCTTCTAGTCAGCACTTCATATTTCTTTACTAGAATATATTTCCTGTCCAGTCTATACAAACAAGTGCTTGTTAGAAATATGTACCGGGCTGTTAGGCCGTGGTCCAGAGTTCACAAACCAACCAAACGTTTCATTATGTATGTATAGTCTCCAGACCGCATTAATATTTGTAAATTTATATAAATATAAATACCTTATAGTCCGTCTTCCGGTCTTGTAGTTTTTCAATATGTATCACTACATGTTTCGAAAGTAAACTTTCATCATCAGGTATATTGTAAACTTCCTCCTATTTTCTAGGGCTCGTTAGTGAAAGTAAAAAACAATAATTAATTAAACAACATAACACAAATGTACAAGTCAATACGATTAACACCGACATAACATCTCGTAGCAGTGCGCACTGTACTATTGTCAACACACAACTGAGCGGGCTTCAAAGTTCATTATTTATCTTCATTACTGTGTCGTATAATATATTGGATTTAAAAAGGAGTTCGTCATTGAGTAAACACTTGTTATTAATTTTGGAAGCTCTGTAAATTTCGAATTCTTCTAGAGCATCCATGAGTTTGCCTTTGCTACATATGTGTAAGGGTACTAAATTATCTGTGAAACTAGTGTAACTATGGTTTTCATTTACAAGATGCATGGCGAATGTCGACTTCAAATTTCTAATGTCCCTTTTCGGCATATGTTCTTTAAATCTTTCTAAAAATTTAACTCCTTTCTCCCAACTCCCTTCCACCACACAACACCCCCACTCAACCTACCAACTAAAACCGTTACAAGTTACTGGCAGTCTGTCTCACACCGCTGACGAAGGCGCACATCACGCCGAAACGCGTACGGGAGGAAACAAATGAAGTTCCACAAGTGAAAGTTTAATAATCTATATTAATTCTTTTTTGATTTATACATGTATTTTTATTTTTAATATATCTCGGAAACTTGCTTTTGAGTTAACCTTCGTATTATTTATCTTAGATCCTCAATTGCGGTGCGGTGTTCAACTTATAATATTGTTACGACGGTCTACTCGATCGTCGTAGGTACAGTGGAAACAAAATAAGTACAAGACACCAATTAAGTCACTAATCACACCTTTAATCGTTATAGTAAAACAGTTCGTAATTAACAACACAGTGTCTACAACAAATCAAATGAAATTGTTCATACGCAATAAAATGTCCACTAATATTAAAACTCAACTGTATTACAATTATACCGTCCGAATATAAAACGCAACACTTCACTAATAACTACTTGAACGTACACCGTAATAACCCGAACCGCTCTGTAAATATATCGCACTTATACTCTCGAACCGCACAGTCAAAAATCTCGCATTGAACTGAAAAACTAAGGCCGCGACGCGATGTATTTATAGTTAGCTAACACACACCAGAAGCTTCCAAACTGCGTCTTATCTCTCGCGAACTACGTAATTGCTGCGGCCTTGACACAGTCCGAGCGCCCGAGCGAAGGCTGGCAAAGTCGAGAAATTTCTCGCAACATGCGTTTAGTAGCACGTACACCACACGCTTACGTCGAGATCGTTCTGGGACATTCGATAAACGCCTAGATTGTTCTACGCTGTCGTAGCAACGCCCCCTCCTTAAGCCTGTTCGTCCCGAACTGGCAAAGCGTCTCTAAATTTGTATTTAGCCAGGCGATCTAGGTGGACGACCTTGAACTTTCTCTGTCCTTCCTGTTGAATCCGATAAACAACATCGTTAATCCTTTTTTTTACAGTGTAGGGTCCTTCCCAGTTAGACTGAAGCTTAGGTGAGCGACCACGACGGCGCTTTGGATTGAACAACCAGACCTGATCTCCTTCTTGGAAACCCACACTATTGCTGCGAATGTCATACCGAGTTTTCATTTTATCACTGGCAATCTTGAGCCGTCCTCTTACCAAGCGATTCATTTCTCGCAGTTGGTTTTCTAATTGCAAGGAATAGTTCTTTGGCTCTTGGGACTGAGTCTCAGGTGATCCAAACATCAAGTCCCCAGGAAGACGAATCTCCCGCCCAAACACCAATTTTGCTGGAGTCATGCCGGTTGTGTCATGTACTGATGATCTATACGCCATAAGGAATAGTGGTATACGTTGGTCCCAGTCTGTTTGGTTCTCGTCAACAACTTTCGAAAGATGCTGCTCAAGTGTCCTGTTGAATCTCTCAACCATCCCGTCCGACTGAGGATGCAGAGGCGTTGTCCTGGTCTTTCGAATTCCAAGTAGACGGCATAATTCTTTAAACACTCCTGATTCGAAATTTCTCCCCTGATCCGTATGGATTTCCATAGGGGCTCCATAACGGCAACAGAAGTTGTGAACTAACTGCTTTGCCACATTGGTAACCTCCTGATTTGGAATTGCGTAGGCTTCCACCCACTTAGTAAAGTAGTCACCTACAACCATGATGTACCGGTTTCCATCGTCAGTAACTGGGAATGGTCCAGCAATGTCTATGGCAATTCTCCCGAAAGGTTGTCCAACGTTATACTGTCTCATTTTTCCCCTGCTTCTGGTTTGTGGGCCCTTGCTTGCAGCACATATTTCACACGTCCGAACCCATTCCTCTACGTCGTGGCGAAGATGAAGCCAATAGAATCGCTTCCGTATTTTGTCAAGGGTTTTGTTAACGCCAAGATGGCCTCCAGATGTTCCATCATGCATCTCCTTCAAAACAGACTGCACTTTACTTTGGGGAACTATCAACTGCATGACCACGTCTCGTCCATCTGCACTTTCCCAAGCCCTTTTCAGCAATCCGTTTTCTAAGGTGAGAGATTCCCATTGTGCCCAGTAGCCCTTCAGCACTTCGGAACCATGGCAGATATCTTGCCAATCCGGGCGGCGACCTTCCTCTTTTGCTGTCAAGATCGGTCCAATGTCTTCATCAGTCATCTGTTCTTGTCGACAGTCTTGTGTTGTCCAGCCATCAACCAGGAAATCTACAGTGATGGCTCGAACATGTTCACTTGAGTTTTGTTCTTCCTTTCTGTGGCAATGTCGGCAGTCTTCCGGGCATGGTCTCCGTGATAAGCCATCTGCATTACCGTGCAGGCGCCCCCGCCGATGTTGTACCTTGAAGTTGTACTCTTGCAGATGTTCGAGCCACCTTGCCAACTGTCCTTCCGGATTTTTAAATCTCAAGAGCCATGCAAGTGCAGCATGGTCGGTACGTAGTGAAAACTCTCTCCCATAGAGGTATTTATGGAAGTGCTCCAAAGCTCTGACAATTGCCAACAACTCTCTTCTTGTAACACAATAATTTCTCTCTGGTTTAGAAAGCGTCTTGCTGTAATACGCTATTACTCGTTCTTCACCGTTCTGCACTTGAGACAAAACTGCTCCTAGACCAGTATTGCTTGCGTCTGTGTCTACGATGTACTTCCCTTCGGAAGCTGGAAAAGCGAGAATTGGCTGCGAACATAATGCAATCTTCAACGTTCTAAATGCTTGTTCACACTCTCTCGACCATTGGAAGTTTCGTTTATTTTCCGTTAGCTCATGTAGTGGTTTAGCAATAGTAGCGAAGCCTTTCACAAAACGTCGGTAATATGAGCATAATCCCAGGAAACTCCGAACTTCGTGTTTATTCTTCGGAACTGGCCAGTCTCTTACGGTGTCTACTTTATTAGGATCCATGCTAACGCCCGCTGCCGAAACCAGATGGCCCAAATACTGTACTTCCTTCTGGAATAGAGAACACTTCTTCGGGCTCAGCTTCAGTTGTGCACCGTGAATTCTAGTTAGAACTTCCTTAAGGTTTTCCAAATGATCTTCGAAAGTCTTCCCGATCACTATGACATAGTCTAAGTAAACAAGGCAAGTTTTCCACGCCAGGCCTCGGAGTATCAGGTCCATCAATCTCTCAAATGTTGCCGGTGCATTACAGAGTCCAAATGGCATGACGTTAAATTGGAATAAGCCACTTGGGGTCGAGAAAGCGGTCTTTTCCTTGTCTTCTTGATGAAGACCCACTTGCCAATATTCACTCTTCAGGTCCAATGTGGAAAACCACTGTGCTCCGGACAACGTGTCGAGTGTATCGTCAACGCGAGGTAATGGATAGCAGTCTTTCTTTGTAACATCATTTAACCTCCGGTAGTCTACGCAGAAACGCAATCCACCATCCTTCTTCGCTACCAGCACTACAGGGGAAGACCAAGCACTTGACGAAAGTTCAATTACTCCCTCTGTCAACATGTCCTGTACTAACCGAGACATCTCCTCTTGTTTAGATAATGGAGGCCTTCGAGGAGGTTGGCGTATCGGTGTTGTGTCCCCAGTATTGATGCGATGTTGCACAAGAGAGGTTCTTCCCAGTGACTGTCCCCGAACTGCAAAACAATCTTTGAATTCGTGTAAAAACTGTCCGAGTTCTTTTAACTCACCACTTGAGAGGTCGTTAGAAGATCTGTTCAATAATTCTTGCAGTTCCTCTGGTAATGTAGAAGTATCCGAAGAACTGGGTCTTCGTTGCGTTATTCCGGCTACCCAGGCCACAGGAGTCAATTTGCCTAGGAGCGTATTGCTTTGTAAAGTGATAGCTAGTTCCAAAATATTCGCCACTCTAATAGGCACATTTCCGGTTTCGTCAGGTTTTACTAAACTTCTGGCAATTAGTATGCCCGGTGTGCTGACTACCTGGGGTTCGAATATAGAGCACTGATTGCCCCTAGTATCTACCGCAGTTCTAACCATGATGATCTTTTCGGAGTTTGGCGGAACAGTTACGGCCACTTGGTTTATGACGTCCATCGATTTTTCTGCTGTCGTCATTGTTGATAGCATTACCTCTTCGCCTCCGATTCTCAAGACATTGTTTTTGAAGTCGACTATAAATCCGTATGCGTTCATAACGTCCACACCAAGAATTGCTTCATCCACAATGTCTGCAACAAGTACTTGATGATTAAACTCAAGTCTACCGAGGCGTAGGTGTATCTCCACTTTTCCATACACTTTTACAGGCCGTCCAGTAGCTGTTCGCAAGCTGCAAGGGCACCAGATTGGCTTGATATCTTTCACCACGTCGGGGCGCACAATAGAAACTGTTGCGCCTGTGTCAACTGTAATCGAGGTTGGCCTTTCTTGAACAAATCCGGTAACTACCAAGCTCCCGGTGTTTTTCTGAAGCGTAGAAATTGCGTATTCTCTAGGGGCTTCGTTCCTCCAGTTAGTCAGCACACGCCCCGTTGCACCGACTATTGCTCGTTTCCCTGCTGCTGAATTCTAACCCGACAATCTCGTTGTAGATGTCCAGGTTTCCCACATCGATAACACTTCGGTCTTCCATCCTTTCTTGTTTTATTCTGTGGCGCCGACCGTCGAGTCTCTGTTCCTTGTTCTTCCTCCTCATCGTCTGTGCCGTCGCGATCTTTTAGCTCGCGCACTTTATGACTTGTCCAGCCAGACGCTGATTTGGCGGCCTCAAATTGCAAAGCATGTACCAGGGCGTCCGCACTGTTCTGGTGTCTTGCCATTCGTAACACTTGCTGTAGTTCGTTATCTCGGACACCGGCAGTAAATGTCTGCATCGCAAAACGCGTTCGAAAATCTTCTGGCGCTTCAGGATAGGCCAGTCTAATTAGTCTGTCGATACTTGCTTCAAAGACTTTCCCCGGAATGTTGTCGCCTTGCTCTCAACTGGGTGCAGTACACATCTCGCAAATGTTTATCACCATACCGTAATTCCAGAGCTTTTATCAACTCGGCATAGGTGTTCTGGCTGTCAGGTGGCACTTTCTGTAGTAGTTCTGCCGCGGGTCCTTTTAATGCAAGAACAAGCGAAACAGCCTTGTCTTTTTCTGTCTAATTATTTGCGCATGCAGCAGCTTCAAATTGGCGGAGGTACGTTGCCCAGTGAGTGCTTCCGTCAAAGGTTGGAGCTTTGACATGAACTGTCCCTACTGCAGGCAAAGTGACTTTCTCTTTTAACTTATTTTCTGTCTTGATCACTGGTACAGTCTGTTCAGAAATTTGTTTTGGTTGAATCTTCATGCACTGTTCAACTTCAGTTTTAATTTGTTCTCTTATGTTTGCCATTGAGTTTTCTACTGCAGATATTTTATTTGACACAGATTCTTCTATAACAGATATTTTTGTAGACATCGATTCCTCCACAGTCAAGACAGATTTTTCTACTTCAGCTATTTTTAATGTCATTGATTCTTGTACCTCCGATATTTTAGTTACTTGCTTATTAAGCTCACCTCGTAGGAGACCCAACTCTGCAGCGGTTTGTTCTTGTGTCTGCTTTTGCTGCTGTATTAACTCCTTGATGTCATCTGCTTCCTGCTTCCGTTTTTCATCCTGTCGTCTTTCTGTTTCTTCTCTTTCTTGTATTCGTTCTTCTTTTTGTCGTCTTTCTGCTTCTTCTCTTTCTTGTATTCGTTCTTCTTTTTGTCGTCTTTCTGCTTCCTCCGCCTCCTGTCTGCGTTTCTCGTCCTGTCGTTTTTCTGTCTGCAACAGCAGCGCCTGTAAATTTTCCATCATCTGACTGGCATCCATTGTTTATCGATTAATTACGAATCACACTCGTCTTGTACAAAGCGTCCACTGTTTCCACTGTTAACCGTTCTATCCCACTTCTGACACCACTGTTACGACGGTCTACTCGATCGTCGTAGGTACAGTGGAAACAAAATAAGTACAAGACACCAATTAAGTCACTAATCACACCTTTAATTGTTATAGTAAAACAGTTCGTAATTAACAACACAGTGTCTACAACAAATCAAATGAAATTGTTCATACGCAATAAAATGTCCACTAATATTAAAACTCAACTGTATTACAATTATACCGTCCGAATATAAAACGCAACACTTCACTAATAACTACTTGAACGTACACCGTAATAACCCGAACCGCTCTGTAAATATATCGCACTTATACTCTCGAACCGCACAGTCAAAAATCTCGCATTGAACTGAAAAACTAAGGCCGCGACGCGATGTATTTATAGTTAGCTAACACACACCAGAAGCTTCCAAACTGCGTCTTATCTCTCGCGAACTACGTAATTGCTGCGGCCTTGACACAGTCCGAGCGCCCGAGCGAAGGCTGGCAAAGTCGAGAAATTTCTCGCAACATGCGTTTAGTAGCACGTACACCACACGCTTACGTCGAGATCTTTCTGGGACATTCGATAAACGCCTAGATTGTTCTACGCTGTCGTAGCAATATTCTTTTCATAGTCGTGAATTATGCTTTGATGTTGCATACGTTCAACCTTATCTGCGGGACCATCAGGCAAACTCTTAAGTCAGCAAGTAAAGAAACACGCCTAATATATGGTACAAGGTGATGGCCCTTTCCACACTTCTTTATGGGTCTGATAATTCGACTTTAACGAAAGACCAGCCCAATCGTATCCAAGGGGCTGAAATGAGATTTTTCTGGCAAGTGGCAGGGTACACTCTCCATTATCATAGAAGAAACAGAAGTAAACGACAGGGACAGACTATTATGAGTATACTCGGCAGGTTTGCCCAGTATCGGCTGAATTGGTGGGAACATCTTTGCCGAATGGATGACTGCCGCATCCCCAAACAACTATGGAATGATAAACCGAGGGGATGGAGATGTGTGAAACGTCCGAGGAAGCGCTGGAGTGACCACCTCAAGACTTTGCCTGTTTGAGACCGGAACAAACCATCCTTGGTTTAATCCTTGCAGGTGATGATGATGTATTTCAATTATCTCTTATCAGGACACTCCAAAACAAGTCGCAGTAAGTCATCACAGTACCACAGTTGCTACATCTTACTAACTGGTCATCTTTAAAGATCTATTTGCGTCTCAATAGCGTGTTACGAATACGGTATCTTTGTAAATAACTTAATTTCTTTGCGACTATGCACTACAGGTAGTTTATAAATTGGGTTTCAAATTAGGAACAACTTAGTAGTTGGTGATATAAGCAACTCCCTGTTCATCCTTCCAGAAATCAACGTTTTAAATTAATTTTATTAATACATCTAATCGTATTCTTTACTCAACACAGATGAACACGTGCGTTTGTATTCACGTTAGACAACACGAGTAAAAGTATTGTTACGACAGTCTACTGATCGTCGTATGGTACAGTGGAAAACAAAATACAAGACAACAATTAAGTCAATAATCACCAGCTTTCATTATCACAATTAAACAGTTTGTAATCAACAAAATAGTCTCTTACAACAAAGCAAATAAAAATTGTTCACAAGCAATAAAAATGCCATTTAATATAAAACACAATTGTATTATGGGAGACTGGGGTAAAGTGGCCACTCTAAGACAAAATGTCTTTTAGTTTACTTATTTAAAAGGAAATACAATTTAAAAAGTATTTAGCATGTAGTTTATTTAGTGCAGAAACAATAACCATCAATATAGCAACAATATCTTGAAAGGCATTTTTGCAATTTTTGTTTTTTCAACTTTTGTAAAGTGGCCACTTTGCCCCACTAATCGAGTTTCAGTTTGTTTTTTCATTCTCTTCGATGTTTTGTTTTTCACCTGGAGACTTTGGATTGTCTTCCTTCCCTTTTTTCTATTTTCTTCTTGTTGCTTTTTAGCCTTTTCATCCACAAGTTCTGCTTTGAAGGGACTTGATGTTACAATAGCAGCTTTGCCCCTCTTTCGGTTGGTCTTTCTTTTAAAAATTGCAGACTTAGGCAAAGAAAAAATTTCACTAGGGCTAACTGCAAAAGAGATGCTTGGCAAAGGATCATTAACTTTTTCCTGTAAGGCAGCCTTGTTTGGGGTTTCTTTAGGGTGTGAACCAACTGCACTATTTTCTGCTTCAGTTGCTGTGTGGCCATGATTTGTGACGTTCAAATATTCTCCACCATCTTTGTCCACCCTATCTTCACTCTCATGTTCAACCAATCCTTCAACCTCTGTGTTCAAAGGAATATCCGATCACCTCTGCAGCATCAAAGTCCACGTCTGAGAAGACTGATGGATCGAGGGGAACTATCCCACATTTCCTAAATCCGTTTATAGCTGTAGATGCTACAGACGCACGAATAAAAGCTTCTCCCAGAAGACTGCTCACCTGGAATTGGGAAACAACTCTTCCAGGGTTGTTTCGAAGGTACTTTTCAATAGCCTACAAGTAAAATGTATTAAATGGCCCCATAAAGGACACAGCTAAGGGTTGTAACTTGTGGCTACAATGAGGCGGTAAGCAAATAACTTTTCTATGATTTTGTCGTGCTTTCTCAATGAAATCGATATTCATGACATGCCCACCAAGAATTAATAACACTGGGTCATCAGCGGTGGGCTTTGCATATTTCAAAAAATGGTTGAACCACTCAGTAAAAATGAGTGTCTGCATCCATCCTGTTGGATAGCAGGCAAATGCTGTGCCGGGAGGTGCTCCATCTTGCAATTCGGTTTTCATTCGTTGTCTTGGAAAGATAACAAAAGGTGGGATAAATGTTCCACCAGCCGACATGCACACTGCAAATGTAGAAAGAAGTCCTCTTTCAGCTGAAGTTATACCACCAACCTGTCGTTTCCCCTTCAGTGAAAATACTTTGGTATTTTTTGATTGAACGGTAGTTAGTCCAGTTTCGTCCACATAGAAAACTCTTTGTGGAGGGTAGAAGTGTTTATCTTGGACCTCTTTCAAGATTTCCAAAAACTTATCGACGTTTGGTTTATTAAAACCCTGTGCTCTCGCTAATGAAGTTGATTCAGGTTTTCGTAGAATCAGATTAGGATTACGCTTTCTAAAATCTGCAACCCAGTCATAACCAGCCATCTCTTTTTTCCTTGTCGAATCTATGAGGTAAATTGTTCTTTTCCGCTAGCTGGAAGGCTAAGCGGCGTAGGTCGTTTACTGACACGCAATAGAAAAGCTATTCTAAGGCCAAGAGATGGTCTACTAATTCTTTTTCCTGAGCTTCATTAAAAACGGGTCTGTATTTGCCTAGCAATTGTTTGTTTTCAATTGCGTCTATATTGTTACCTAATACTCGCCGTTTAAGTGTGTTCCGAGGGATGTTGAACGTCTTTGTTGCAGTAGCAAAAGGCATATTGTCGTCTCTCACAGCTTTGATGGATTGTTCCATGGCAGCACAATCCCAACCTTGCTGGTTAGTTTTCCTTTTATACACCCTTGGCATTTTGAAACCTGTAAAAAACAGACCATATCACCAGATTTGTAAGTAAAATAATACAAAGATTAAAAAAAAGTGTATGTTCATTAATTTCCCTTGTATTATATAGACTGTTCTAACAATTTTTGAAAAGTTTTGCAATCTGAATTTTTTTATATATAATTGTTACAATGGTGTCTTATTTAATTATTACATCTCATTTTTATATGCCTATATATCTTTATTTCATCCTAAATCAAAATTTTATAAAACAAGCCTACTTAAAAAATGATATGTTTGAAATGATAGTATTAAAATGTTTATAAATTATAAAATTTATTTAATTATTATAATTGTCAAATTTTTAAAAATAAAAACTGATTTCAAGCAATACTTTTGTTTTCCTAAATATAAAGAACTAAATAAAAGCTCTGCGGTTAATATAATATGTTAAAATAATCTAAGAATTCAACTTGAGCAGCGATCGGAGGCACTGGCCACTTTGCCCCGTTATGAGCCTGGCCACTTTACCCCGTTACACGCCATTTCACTAAATCACAACTACCTTCAAGGGCGAACTTTCTAATTCATCATATGCTATATTATTTTAAAGGTAATTAGACAGAGTTTTCAGCTATCTCAATTTAAGAATTGTATCAGTAATTAATGACAAAATAATGAGAATATAACTAAACACTTACCTTACATCAATACTGGAAGAATTAGAAAATCTGTTCTAACTCAAACAATTTGGCGAACTGATCACTGACACTTTGACACAACACTAACGGCTTCTCTACGAGTTAGTTCGCAACCTCGCCACCAGATTGGAGTAGTTTCCAGCGAGTACACGCCAATGGCCACTTTACCCCAGTCTCTACAATTGTCTCGCACCATTATAAAACACATAACACTTCGCCACAATACTTCGAACCGCACTGAAATAAATCGCCACTAAAACTGAACTAAGCTCGATGAATACTTGTATTTATACCCCACCAATAATCCAGAAACGCCCATAGGCCTACTACCCATCACTTCTACACTGGAAAGTAATTGATTGCGGGCTTGACACAATGCGCGCGGCTGGCGACTTCTAGAAACGTCTCGCTAACGCATATTGAGATCACGTAATCACAGATTACAGCCGGATTCCACTGGAACATCCAGGAAACACGAAGAACGTTTTGTAATGGTGTACCACTTTTTCCGCATTACGTAACAGTATTTTGGTTTTAAATCTTTTAGTCTTATTCATAAAAGTGTGAACACTTTTAATGTCCTGAATAGTATGGCAAAAAACATAGAGAGATATTTTACTCATCTCAAGAAAATACCAGGTAAGAAAATTAGGCAATACAAATCTCTCGACAACAAAGTATAGATAGATCTAGGAACCGTTGCTTTGGTGAGGTGGATGTATTTCCTCTCGTAACGGAACAAGTTAGTCGCCTAGTCCTTGATAGAACATAAAGAAGTATAATGTTTTACTCTTGAAATAGACCGTACCATAAATTAAGACTTTCAAAAATTCAGTAGTCTTTGTTATATTGTAATATCTACGGTTAATCTGAATTAAAGTTCAACAGTGAATCTATAAAACTTAGACAGCTGACTAAACCACAGAAAACAAACACGACTGGATTTGATAACTGAGAGAGAGAGAGAGAGAGAGAGAGAGAGAGAGAGAGAGAGAGAGAGAGAGAGAGAGAGAGAGAGAGAGAGAGAGAGAGAGGCAACACAGTCAATGGGTTTTGAGTTGTTTTAAAGTGATCAGATGTGTAACATTGTAATTGTTGTTTGTTTGTATTTTTGTACTTATAGTTGATTCCTGTGAGGAACGATTGTTACCTTTAATCAGACGCACACGTAGAAATATTATTATCACTGAAGTTGACTATATGAAAACATAACAGTTGAAGATATTTTACGTAAATACATGTTGTAAAAACATATATGAAAACTATTATATGTAAATACACTTTACCTTATTTTTAAGCATAAAAAAGCAAGTACTAATGAAGATATAGTGTCCTAATAATATTAAAATCTAAATACAACTATTTCATTAACGACTCGGAACACAAAGTTTTTTATGAGTAAAAACATTAAGATTTTATGTTTGTAATGTAATGTATAGTTAAGTAACGGACACGTCATGGACAACGAAATCCAAGAAATTCAAATCTAATCTAAAGTCTACACAGTACAGTAGCCTACTATGTGTACTTTATTTTTTTAACAGTTTTAATGTTTAGTGTCAAAAACGTTTGTTACCATGAAATAAATTCAAAACTACGACTATGAACCGGGCTGTTAGGCCAAGGTCGGTTGCCATAAAACAAAGCAACAATTTTTACAACGAAAACTACAGATATCAGGTAGTATTCGGCGTACATCTGCCGCTATTGTGTTTTTCCCCTGTGTCGCTTCTTAGTGGCAACATTCCGGCGGGAAATCGAAACTTTGCCGAGTAATGACATTTAATAGCAACCGACCACAGCCTAACAGCCCGGTTTTTAGTCATAATTTTAAATTTATTGACACCGACTATGCGAGCTTTAGCCGAGTGTTATCTTGCAACGTTTACAATAATCTTAAGTCATTTCTTTATAGTATTTTGTTTTTAAGAAGTTTTAATATTTGGTGTAAAAATCTTTCGTTATTTTGTAATGTTTACAATAATCTCAAATCACTTCCTTTAACTAAGTTAATAACATCAACACTTTTAGAATAGTTGTAAGATAATTGATTATGTGTCAGGTAATTATTGTCAGTTATATTGTTGTACTAACAATACTTACAATATTTATAAAATTTTAACCTCTATAAGTTAATAATGTTACTTCATGTTTTAACGACTGTGTGCCAACTATTCATAGTTTTGTATGCCGACTAATTTTGTATTCATAATATTAAATAGTACTATTTTTATTTAAACAATAGTTCTGTTAGGTATCACAGAGACGTGTTTCTACATTAAGCTGTTTATCAAACGTAGAATTACAGAAATATGCGATCCAAACTGCATATGCGTCTCATTTCTGCATACTGAGCTTCTGTTTAACGAGCAATTCTCACATCTAGTTAGCAAACACGGTTTTTGGCATAACATTTCTGTTAAAATTATTATTATCAGCCGGTCGGGTCCACAGTTGTTGCTATTGACAAAGGTATCGTCCCCCACTATCGGAGGCCAACGTCAGTGTTTTAATTATCAACGTTTGTCAATTGCTGTGTAATAGCCCGGCTGATAATAATAATAATTTCAACAATAATAATCGATGACTCGTTAACTTGGTAAAACATATTAATACAAATGTTTTAAAAATATTGTTACGACGGTCTACTTCATCGTCGTAAGTACAGTGGAAAAGAAAATACAAGACACCAATTAAATCACTAATCGCCAGCATTAATTTTCACAGCTTAACAGTTCGTAATTAACAACACAGTCTTTTACAACAAATCAAATAAAAATTGTCCACAAGCAATAAAATGTCAACTAATATTAAAACACAATTGTATTACAATTATACCGCCCGATTACAAAACACAACTAATAACCACACGAACGCACGCAGTCACCCGATAATAACTCGCAACTCAAACTGTAATATATCACAACTATAACTGAACTAAGACCGTTTCCGCCTTGTATTTATACCCCCGTTCACATACCAGAACATTCCAAACTACGCGTTAGCACCAGTGTGTACGACGTAATTAATTGCGGCCTTGACACAGTTCGCGCGGCTTCTGGTACAGTCTAGCTAATGCGTCGAGAATCACGTACACCACACGCATTACATTCCGGATCCCTCTAGAACATTCGATAAACACGTAGATTGTTCTGTGATGTCGTAACAATATACTGTATAAACAAATGGTACGTCTCTCAGTTTTTATTTAACTCTGACAGCTATTTCATTTTCTCAAGCTGAATTCTGTGTATTAAAAGCTGTTATTTACTTTAGTTATTTTTTCTATTTTGCATTCAGATTATACTAATTTTTATAGACATTGACCTTTCCTTGGCTCCTACAACCCCCCTTTATCTTCACACCCCACACATGTCAGGAGACACGCCCTAAACAGATGTTCACCACCCTCTGTTTTAGTTGTTCACTGATATCTTTGACAATAGCTTGAGAAGCTGAAACAGCTGTCAGACTTAAACAAAACTGTGAAACGTACCAAGTGTTTATATATTTTTTAAACCTTCGAATTTCAACAATGTCCTTCTCCATTCTCATTTCTGGTGGTTTGGTCAATTTAATTTTGAGTGCTGGTCCTGCGTTGTGGGACATCAAGAGCAAATAATTTAGGGACAGAAATCTGAAATATGACGAAATGTCAAAAATGGCTTCGCATTTCAAAACAAATGTGGATGAAATATCCAGAAAAAGTAAGTCCCTTAAAACTCAATGCAGCCGGGAACGGAATAAAATATAGGAGAAAAGTAAAAATGGAGCTGGTACAATGTCGGAAGACAATATGTGGTTTGGGTACAATATGATGAGCTTTCTCAGAGAAAACAACATCTCCAAAGGCAGTCGAAGTGCTATTGAGGTAAATATTTATTATTATTGTTTACTTAATTAGGTTTTATTTCATTAGGAATTCAATTGAATTCCGTTAAATAAACAATTGAATTAGCACAGCAAAGTTATACACGAATTATAAAAATTTTAAAGACATCTTAACCAAAACAAGGAACATCATAATGAAGTGTTAGGTTAGATTGATCCTAACCTAACGTTGAGTGATGCATATTTACTTGATTGCGTCATCATCAATTTGGAAAATAATATGTATAAGGATAAAAATTAATTACTTTTTATACTATACTATTTTATTACATTTAGCTACATACGGTATTTATGACCACTCAAAGCTATAATCAATCACTCAAGATAATCAAAAAATAATGTTACTTTTATTTTAAATGAAAAAGAAATTAACTGCAATGTAAAGTATAATAACATAAAGCAACGTAAAGTACATATCTATTTATGCAAAGTTATCTTGCCACGGTACTTTCCCTTCTGAAATAAAAAATTTACTGATTTCTTTTGCCTCCTGAGAAGCATTTCTCGGGATGCGCTGTAAATCGAGTAAACCTCTCTCATCTTCTAACCTCCATGAACCCTGCGTTATTGTACCAGTCTTTAAATCTTCCATGTCAAATGTACCAGGCGGTGTGTATGTCGTACTGACTTTGCTAAGAAAGTTGTGTAGAGAAATGCAAGTAAGTACTACACTTTCAACTTTATTAGGATTTTGTGGAATTAGGATTTCTAAACACTCGGAAAACAGTCGCCAACAAACCAAATACATTCTCGATAATGCGTCGAGCTCTGCTCAATCGATAATTAAAAGTTCTCTCCAGGGAACCTTTTGGGTATGGACCTGGGAAGGGCTTCATGAGGTTTGGGCTTAGTGCAAATGCGTCATCTGCTACCAATCCAAAAGGAATGACACGAGCTTGGCTTTTCTCTGATATAAATGTCGGTTTTGAAAGTTACAGTTCATTTTTAATAAGCTTCTTATAAAATGTTGTGTTCGCAAAAACACCACCGTCAGAGATTCTTCCCTGGCATCCCACATCGGCATACCTAATTCGGTACTCGGCATCTGCAATAGCCATCAATACGATACTGTATGTGCCATGGTAGTTGTAATACACACTTCCACTGTTTTCTGGTGCTTCAATCTGCACATGCTTCCCATGAATTGCGCCAATGCAGTGGGGAAAATTCCATTTTAAATTAAATCCGTTTGCAATTTCACGCCATTCTTCCTCTGATCGTGGTATCTGTAAACACCAATACAAAATATATAGTCACAAAAGATTTAATTACATCCACTACTTTGCAAACATAAGTTGTTTTTAAACATAGTTTACAAACATTTTATATTAAATAAATAAATAATAATAATAATGCAGTTCTATGTTTAATAGGAAGATGCAGAAGAAGTCAGAAACCCCGGTCACCGTTGGTAATGACAGAGCTTCACGAATTCCTATCACCTAAAGAAAATTCACATTCTCAAAATTCATAACTTCTTTTTTTAATACAATGTACTAGATCTATTGACAATAAATTAATAATAAATAATTGACGTGTTTTTTCTCTTCCAAAAGTAACCCTTTGAAAAGGTAATAAATAACAGTCGAACCTCTATATATCGAACATTAAGGTTCCTTGAAAAAAATGTGATATCAAGAAATTTCCATATATAGAAAGATCGCAATTTTTCATCCTTGTCATACTAAAAACAATTACAGTTATTTTTAAGGGTTAAAGAAGTATCAAAGGCAATTATTTGGGGTTAAAAGAAAAAACTGAATTGAAACAAGGCCTTCCCCGAATTTCCATTGCTTTAAGAAACAGTCTAACATGTTTTTTTTGTTTTTTTCTTTTTCTTATTTAATTATTACCCATTCTTATGAACGTAAACTGAGGTCCCTTTTTGATGATAATTACATTTTATAGTTTTTCAAATCTTACTTTTTGTTCTATAGGTTCGACTGAATATTTGAAATAATATATGCACCATGCCTGTAGGCATATTTACATGTATAAGATTACATTATTAATTGATGTTTTTTATTTACTTACTTGACAATATCCTTTAAGAACTTCATTGATGGCTTCGCACACTTCGGGTATAATTGAGGAAATTGATTGCTTCGATAATTTAAACAAATACATAAGACTAGTAAACGAATCGCCAGTTGCTAAATATCTCAGTGTAACTGCCAACCTTATTGATGGAGAAATAGCAGCACGGTAGTTCGTATTATTTTTTGAGATTTTAGGGGCCACTAAACACAGAAGTTCTTCGAAATCAGATTTCGTTATTCTGACGAAATTGCGGAACGAGCTACCATCGTTTAAAAGTAGCTCAGACATCAAGTTGTCGCCATGGCTTGTTCCGTGTTTTAAAAAGTCTCTCTGCCACCACCTTCTTTTTCTTTTCTCAGCATTTGCAGCAATAATGATGAACGCAGCACAAGCACCAGCAGCAACAGTCTCTTCCATTTTTCGCACAACACTGAGTTTGGTTTGGACGAGCAACACTGTTAACAACATGTATCCAGATACAAGTTGCTGTATCCAACAAATATGTTGCCAACATCTATCAACATGTTGGCAACATTTTGTATCCCGGTCTGTACAAGCTTTAAGGATTAAATTTTATAAGACAATTGCAATACCCACGTTGATTTATGCGAGTGAGGCGTGGGTCATGACAAAAAACGAAAGCGGCAAGTTTCAGAGTGCTGAAATGCAATTTCTTCGAAATACTTCAACTTATACATTGCACGATAGAATAAGGAAAGATATCAGAGCAGAACTCGAATTTAATGACATAAATGAAATTATTGCAATTTACAGAAGACAATGGTGGGATCATCTGAAAAGGATGAGAAAGGATCGATTGCCGAAAGCTGCACTGAACTATAAAGCCACTGGTAGAAGAGACGTGGGTCGTCCGAGGTGAGATGGGTGCCGGAACAGGTTTATATAACATAATCCTTGAAGACGAGAAGAAGAAAAAGAAGAAGTTAACACAAATAACAAATCGAAGTCAATAAGATTCTCTCATACAGAATTTCAAGTAAAATTTGTCCACACTCAACAATAATGTCCTATTATTAGAGTTCCGCACTAATTATAACACAATAATCACCTTCCACTAATCTGCAACAACCACTTGATCGGCTCTCTACAATATCGCCAGGTGAAAATAACTGGCTAAGCCGGCCGCTGTTGCTTATATATAGCCCGCATAAGTTTCAGAATAATTTTCCATTCTTTTAGCAGCGTCCCGGCATAATTTGCTTAGTTACAAGTGCTCGAAAAGTCTAGACGCTACGTGAGTGGACGGCCTTAACCGAGACTTTCTACCCGCTCGGCTAGCCGAGAAACGTGTAGAATGATACTCACGACTTTCCGACAGCGTTACGTAATTGTCATAGCAATATGTAACATTAATAACAATAGAAGCTGATCTACTTGAATAGTCTCACAACAATAGTGTACAAGTAATAATTGTTGTTTACAAACAAATGGTGACCAGTAGAAATAAATAGTTCAAATAAAACTTCTTTTTTTATTTAATTGTTAACATACTTTTGAAAACGAATCGTATTGGGAATAAAAATAATCTGGAGATCGAAAATCAGAAGTAAGGCAGAAAAAGAACAGGTGTGAAATGAACTACGGTAGTATTTTTAACGAATTTCACCCAAATTTCGGAACCCATTTAAATAACGATTGCTTATCAGCAACGCCGAGACATTCGTAATGCAAATGGGGACGCGACCTTTACGCTTGTACACCCTGTCTTTGTCAGCTTCCTGCCTGTCGTAACTTATCTTACCTTCTTGACACATATTTCCGTAAACTAACTGTTTGCAGAGGGATATTTTTTTGATTTTCCGACAGACGTATAGCTATATTAGACTAAAAAAAGCAATCTTTATATACGTCTTCCGTTCTTAGCTTAATCCTAATGTAAACAAACAGGCGTGGCACATCTGAAACGCTATTTGTTGCTTGAATTAGAGGCGTGTCAGACTTATAGAAGCAGTACAGAAAGGGTACATATAATGTTGATACTGTATAAACACATGTACATTGTGATAATTTTTACATTCCGGACCGAAGTAATATTTGTGTGACTGTGTCAGACCGACAATGATATACCGGTATTTTATAACACGCAGAGTTAATGGCTTTTTTATTTACTGTTTGAATATCGCGAGAAAATAAAATAAAGTAGGCCTATATTTAAAGCTAAATATAAGCTGTGATAATTACTTACCAGTGTACTGTGTATTATCAGTTGCTGTCAGAGAGTAATTTAATCCCTTCTATATCTGCGTCGGAACTTGAATCGTCACTTGAGTCAGCAGTGTTAATGGTAAGATTGTCCACGACGGCGTCGGTAATTTGGTCGAATTCCCATAAGCTTATCTTTTTCCTCGAATGCATGCTCGACATATAACGACTACACTTGTTCATCGTTATTTCATTTATCGCCTGCTCTATCAGTTGGTTTACATCATGCAGCTTATACGTTGTGTTATGAGGGACAACATATACTTCCAACTGGCTTCATATTAATTCAGTGAGATTCAGAATACAATGAAAAGGAAAAAGTCTTAAAATGGCATGCCCCCATTTTTCGGAAATATCATTTTCTAAAAACTTTTTAAATTTATGTTCATTTTGCTAGCGGCGATAAAGTTCCATTATGTATTCATAAAGATGATGAAACGTATTCAAAAACCACTTGTAGTTAAGACAACTCTCACATGACTGTACAGTTCAGCATTCCGTTCATGCGCATAAAAGATTACTGTGCAAACAGTGTCAACGCCTCTGACCAATAGCGTTTCAGATGAGCCACGTGGGTTTGTTTACATCAGGATTAACCTAAGAACGGAAAGACTGTATATAGTTTTGTATTTCTCTATTAAGGTCAAGTAAAGGTAAAACAAATGTTCCTTAGAAGATTAATATTGTTACAGTACAACGGTCTCACAGGTCGTCGTTATGTAAAGTGAAAACAAAAGTGAAGACACCGATGAAGTCATTAATTATCAGCTTTTTAATCAGTAACAAATAACAATTTGAAACCAACAAGGTACTCCTAAAGAATAAGTCAAGCTAAATTTTTCCACACGCAATAATAATGTCGACTGTTAATGTTCCGCACTAATTATAACACAATAATGACTTTCTACTGAGCCGCAAGAATCAGTTGATCCGCACTCTACAGTAACGCCAGGTGTAACTAACTAAACCGATCGCTGTTGCTTACACAGGTCCCACCAAGGTTCCAGAATAATTGTCCATTCTTTTAACGGCGTTCCGGCATAATTTGCGTAGTTAAAAGCGCTTGACTGCACGGTCTTGACCGAGACGCTGCACCTGCACCCGAATGATCAACTAGTTTTATTGACCTGATATTTTAGGTCACTAAATATCATAATAATAAAATTATAATTTTTGAAAATGAGGATAAAATAATATCCAAGGGTCCATTTAGGAGGAAGATTTCAGCTAAGTGGTCAAGACGAATTGGTCGTATTGGACCTTTGCCAGTAACAATTTTTAAATTTTATATTTTTTATTGGACACAAATAGTACCACAGTAGGTAAACGTGATAAGGATAACACAATATAAACTGTTTTAAGTATACTGGGCGCAGACTTAGGCTATATTCAGTTTTATTTCAGTTACTACAAAAATATTATTCAGATATTCCTCATAAGTTTCTATGAAACATTTTAAAACAAAAAATGACTTTTAAGATACTGATAAATAAGAGAAATATTGGACTTAATCCCATTGTTTACGTTACATAACGACCCATTTAAGAAAAGTACTAAAATGGACGGTTTTATTTTGTAAATGGTCAAAACAAAACGTTTTAACAATGTAATGGTAAAATTAGTCACTGTACATTGCAACAGTTAATTAATTCAACCTGTTTTTTTAACTGTTTTTAAAAAACAATATTTTTCGTTTTCGTTTTACAAAAACAACAAAAACGCCCACCAGTAGTGGGCACTAGCCTAAATACTTCTGCGTTAGCCCAGCAAGCAACCGAGGCTGACGACCTGGGGGCTATGCGGGACGATGGGCATGCCCGTCGCCCGCTCGTATGCTGCGTCCCGAGCTTAAAGTAGAGCTCCTGCCGCAGGGACAATAGATAGGGCTGGATGTTTACGGTATGGCCTGCTACCGGCCGTGATAACCGAGACTGTCTATTTCGACGCGACTGAACAACCGGATACCTATGAACTGTTGCAAAAACGCATCATAAGAGAGGCAACTGAGACTGAAAAACGAGACGACGGCAGCCTGCGACTTCATCCAGCCTTGAAGCCGAAATTTCACACTTCTTACAACACAAGGTCAGACACTATCAGTAGGCATGTCGACCGTTTATCAGATATTAGTTCGCCCGCAAACTAGTAGGAACGCGCCTCTTGATTCGCACAGGGTTTAACAATACGAGTTTAGACCCAGTGGCGTATCTACAGTTTCGCCTGGGGGGGGGGACTCCGTGGTCGGATCGGCTTCATACAAAATAAAAAACAAGTTAAGACTAATCAACATTACTATCTTTAAAGTGGCTGAAATCAGGTCCATTAAAGTAAACGGTGTTAACACAATAAACATATGCGTTATTGGAACATTGTTTACAAGATATAGGCCTACTTATTGACTGTACTGATTTTCCTATATTTCATATTTCAAACATATAACCGAATGCTGTGTAATAAACCTGTTTGTATATTTTAACAAATAGTTACTACTATATTAGCGTACACTATTGAAAAAGTAATAAAAGAGCGTAATTAAGAAGTTATCAAAAATTCGTCAACTTTTTTTACCTTCTGGGAGGTCCGGTCCCGTTAGTCCCCCTCGTCTGTCCCGGATTAAGGGCAGGCTAGGGAGGCTAAACCCGGGCCCCCCTTGTCGGGTGCCCCATTCCCGACCATTTAAAAATTATAATTTTTAAACGAATAAATAAAATTTTCCGACTAGGAGATTATACCTGAAGTGCGGATCACGGATTTAAATGAAACTTGGGGACATGTTTAGGTACAAAAAGTTATGGTAAAAGCCAAAGCAGTAAAGTTTAACGCTCAAAATTTCCCCTGTTATAAGCTATCACAATTGATTCTTGATGATGTTTGGAGAAGGCTCGAGAAAAATATATGACCCTTTCAAACCAAATAATTCAGATTTTAATGTGCTTAGAAATTAGAAGTTACTAAACACAAAAAAAAGTAGAAAAATAAGCTTATTTTATCTGTTTAATAGTATAAAATTCAAAAATATGTGACTAAAAATACGGTTTAAGAACTGAATAAAGTAAAGTATTGTGCAAAACGCGAAAATTTCATACGTGGGCCCCTGCTCTTAAATAGCTCCGGGGGCCCGATAGCCTTAATCCGGCATTGCCCCTCGTAAATACTCTCTTGTTTAGACCAAGGTGAAAAGGTAAAAGACATTAAATGAATTTAACATTAACAACCACCACTTATTTATAGTTTTTAAGACCGCTTATAATAGCATAGGTAGGGACCAACTTTTCTTGGCAATGATGGATGTCAATATCCCCTTAAAAGTGATCCACCTGGTGAGAATGACAATGGGGGAAATGCACACGGCAGAGTTGAAATTGAGGCTGAGCTGAGTGCTTACTTTGACTGTAGTACGTGTGTGTGTGAGTGTTGGTGTTGTCGATCTGTGAGTTAGAGGTGGGCCGATATACCTATAACAGGTATTTTGGAACGATTATTTTTGTGGAACGGACATAACAGTGACTGAAAAGTTGAAATACCTGTTCCGATTCAACGACAACTGAAAACTGAAAAGTCGAAATACCTTTTCCGATTACTCGCAGTTCCGAGTCGCGGGACCTCCCTACGCACTAACGAATAAACAAGTAAACGAGTACTACGAGTATTAAGAGTACACGAGTACAAAGCCACTTTTTGGTGCTGAATATTTCATTCTGCGCATGTGCCGATTACCATACAAGTACAAAACGAAGCAAAAGAGCGAGGTTCATAATATCTCTATGCTAAAGAGTCTAAACAGTTTTTAATAAATGAAAAAAATTCATACTGATGTTACATTTATTCTCGTGTGTTAAGCAGACATATGATACAGATTATAATATCAAATTATATATTATAGTAGGCCAACTCACCAACTTGGTAAATTTTCAAAAAGCAAATTATATTGTATTATAACCTGCAGACTGGCGATAGGCCATATAGTACTTTATGTTAGTGTGATTTCGGAGATGATTTTAACTTCACTGCACATCTCACATAAATTTTTTTTTCTTTATTTGTTGTCCTATTACGTTTTAAATTTCATTGTCTGAGTTTCGCAACTGATTTGTCTAACCAAAACGGAATCAATAATTTAATATTAAATCTACATCAGTTTGTTTACTCCTAGTAAAAACTTAAATTGGGATCCAAATGGGAGTGTGATGCGAATATATGCTTTCATAGAAAATAAATGCACCAGCCTCTCCCCCCAACTCCACTCTCACTTTCACGTCGGTGGGCCCTGTTACGCCGAGCAATCCACTCCAAGGTTGTGGTAACCAATCCCTTCGGCGGAGTGGATCGGTAAGCAAACGAGAGATGGGGGTTCTGTCAGGACAGCCTGGGGGTATCCTGGGTCCTGGCAGGATGGTGCACATCGGTAGCAGGGTGTGTATCTAGTGTGGAGGCGGAGGAGGCTACAGTAGCCCAACGCCTGCACACATGGGCTGAATCGGTTAGCCTACTGCGACCGGGCTCAGAGAGCTCGTCAGCCGAGGTGAAAGCAACTCTGTAGGGGAAGAGCACCCCGAAATCAAAGTTCCTGGTCCTCCAGGTTGGGGGTTGGATCGGAGAACTCACATAGCCCATCTGTAAAACTTTTATGTGCAGAAACCTGTCAGCTTCTTTCACCAGCCAGTTTTTACCGGGACAACTGGCGGAGGCTGTGAAAGAAGGCCTTGACTCAGTAATGGGTTGTTGCGCCGCTGAAGAAGAAGAAGAAGAAGAAGAAGAAGAAGAAGAAGAAGAAGAAGAAGAAGAAGAAGAAGAAGAAGAAGAAGAAGAAGAAGAAGAAGAAGAAGAAGAAGAAGAAGAAGAAGGTAAATTAGTATTACCAACGGGAGAAAAGCCTATAAATTCACTTGTTTCTTATTTTATTTTAAACAGTAATAGCTCAATAAAGTCACAGTGTAAAGTAACACTGTTAATACTTTTAGTTTGAATTTATTTCTTATAAAAAATTATATAATAACAGGTATTTATACGTGTAATTTTTTTGGGACGGTTTCGTTCGTACCTGTTATTTTCAAAAACTAGTTTAGCACACCTCTAGTAGTAGTTTCTTGGAAATAAATGAAGCCCTGTGCCACTACGGATAATATCGAATACGTAAGGCTTTAAATTAAGTACTTTGTACACTACGAGTTGACTTTGTCTTTCGCGTAGTATCGCTTCGTCTCACACGCATGCTTGTGTGTCTTACGTAAGCATTCCTCTGATACCCCCCCCCCAGGCGCTTATCAGCAAAGTAAGCAAAGCTTGAACGTTCTCATCGCCTGCATCTGTTTGTCAGTCACTGATAACGAAAGTGTACAGGTTTCTAATTCTGCAAGTACACACTTTCTTGGATGCCACTGTATGATTTTAATTAGGTGTTATGATAACACAGCGACTAGGATAGGCGGGTTACGGCGAGGTACACAGATAATCAAGTTGAGCTTTTATCGCATCCGGTCACCGCAGTCGTACTATACAGGTGTTCATTACACCCAGCGGTTAATGCGTGTTTTTTTTCCCACTAACTTACCAACACATTTCTCACGGTCATCTAGTAGCTGTTGTCAATGCTAAACAGTGTAGACGGATTGACCATGGAATCTATTCCATGCGTCCAGTTTGTATATCCAACGCGATTCGTTGTGCATGTTGTCGGTAAAGAAATTCTTTTAAAATATATATAATGAAACGTGTGTATATAGTCTAAAGTATTCAGAATTACACACTCGCGCATTCTACAACTTAAATAATAGCGTTAGCATTAATTAAACATACGAACAGTATTGACCTGTACTTTACGTAAAATTAGGCAATGTTGAGAGACGTTTTGGTTTACTTTTACATCATCTGTAGGCAAACGAAATATCCACGAAATGGGGCAGAAGAATGATAAACAGAAAAAAGTTGTAAAATTGTGATGAAGATTTAGAAAATAAAGATAACTAAATAAAGGCAGAGTGAAATAATAATACATAACAACCACCCGACAAGCTTTTAGTGTAACCATGCGAAACTCTGAAAATGTGTTTGTCACGTGAACGCAGAGGTAATTATCGACTTTCAGGGCCGCGCTGGTATTAGCGTGACATATTTTTTTTTTCTATTCTTCTATACTATATAAACACGAGAAAAATAATCTTAAACGGCGGTCGAACCTATTTACGGAGAAAAAAATTAAATAATTACTCACATAAGAACGCATGCAACAGCGGTACAGGACGGCCATTTTTCAAACATTTACAAGCGAGTTGGATGAAAAGCGAGTTGAGCCGATACCTGCCGGTTAGGTTCGGAGGGGCGGCCCGAAGGGCCGCGGATATAGTTCATTGTTTCATATAATTCTTGCAAAAATTAAGGCGAACCATTTTTCAAACATTTACTGTGCATTTGTGCGCCGTCGCTCAGTTAACATGGCGGCCATTCACTTTACATGTTCTTATGGGAGTAATTATTTTATTTTTTTCTCCGTAAATAGGTTCGACCTCCGTTTAAGATTATTTTTATCGTGTTTATATAGTATAGAAGAATAGAAAAAAAATATGTCACGCCAATACCAGCGCGGCCCAGAAAGTCGATAATTACCAAAAAGTGAAGAGAATTCGGTGGATCAGCGAACAGGAAAA